>CADDIJ020001842.1:0-82125 GCA_902809745.2 Tetradesmus lagerheimii | reverse complement strand
ATGATGTGTGTGAGCGGGGTATGCGGCAGTGTGTGGTGGTGTGTAGCGTGTAGCAAGGCGTGTCGTACGCGGTGAGTGAAAGGCGCACTCCAGCTGGGCAAATGCAGGAGCTTTGGACACAACAGCAGTGGGATGGCAGCGTCAGCTGCTGCGTGCATACGAGTGAGGCGTATTTGGTGCGGTCGTCCGTCTTCAGCGGCTGTGATGTTCGCATGGTACAGCGTAGCGTGCTGCTACTGCGCTTAGTTTTGTGGAGGCTTGTGCATGTGCTGCAGCATGTGTCAAACTCTGCTAGCAGCGGCCAGCTGCAGTGCAGAGCTACAGTCGTGGTTTGTGGTTTGAGCATTGCATGGGAGTATGATAGTGATGAACTCAATGTCAGCACTTCATTTCCACGCATACAGGAGTGCAACGGGTTGTTACATCAGCCGGTTATAGAGTGTGTGCGACTGGTGCAGCTGCTGCTGCTGTGCCGACTTTGTGGGCTCAGCAGCGTACACAAAACATGTCCCATACACTGCAGAATACATGTGTTGCATGGGTGACGTTAGAGTGTTAGCTTTTGGGTTCCACGCTGCAAGAGACAGCTTCCCTTGGCTGGGTTACTAGGCCCGGCGTGGAGAGGTGTGGTGTAATCACTTCGCGGTGGTGTATACGCATTGTGTAACAAAGCCGCTACATTCCTTGCAAGGCAACGTTGCAAGACGTCTTGTGACTGGAAGGCTTTGATGTACGATTATGCATAATGCCATATGCCGTATGCCATGCAATGATTGTACCCAGGCGCAAATGATGTACGACACAGTTACATGTTCACAGTTGTGACACCCACGTGTCACGTTGCACGAGCACCAGCAGCATGTGCACACGCTGTGCATACGGTATACAAGTAGCAAGCCTTGCTGCGCTGAAACATCATGCGCGGCACTCAACAATCACCTCCAACGCTCAGCGGGTGACCCACAATGACAGGTACACACTGCACTGCACGCCACACTGCTTGCTGCACTGCTGCGAGTCGTAGTGCCGGCAAAACGCTGAGCCAGTGCTGTGCTGTACCATGCCACCAGTGGCTTAATATGTACTGCTCATTGTACAGCAGCACAGCTGCACTGCCTAGGGCTGCTTGCAGGAGCTGCAGCAGCTGGGGGCTGTGCAGGAAGGCAGCGATGCAGAGGGTAGCAGGGCCAGCTGTTGCGGCGTTTGAAATACGCTGCTGAGTCCGGAAGGACTTGGAAGATGCAACCCCTGCATAATAACAGACATACAGACAGCAAGCGCATTGGGTACTTGGCACTCAACAATGCCAAGTTATCTCAGTGGTTGCCGCTCCAATTGGCTGCCTCTGTAGCATTGGTGATTGCTGTGCAAGCAGGCAGGGCTATAAGAGCACAGCTGCTTGCAGCACCGCCAGCTGCGCGGCAGCTGAACCCGCTGTTCAAAGTAAGAGCGCTTTGACGCTGTCTGACTTGACGCACACACTCACTGTAGCTCTGCAGTCTGCCCACATCCTCTGGGTCTCACCCCGTTGCGCAGCGTTTTATGCTGATCCAGCCACCCCATGAGATCACCTCTGCTCTAGCTCGGCATCTGACAAAACTCTGCCAGCTGCTCCTGTGTCATGAGCCCCAGCTGAGTTGCGTGCAGTCAGAGCTGCCACTGCCACTCCCCCAAGCTGGCGCTGCGGCAAAGACACTCTTTGACGCGCCGTCCAGGGATGCGCTATCACTTTGAGCTGTCAGGGAATGACCGGCGGCGGCGTTGCTGTGTTGGCTCCTGCAACAACAGCACGCACAGAACAACTAAGGATGTTGGATACAACTCGCTCATGAGATGCCATGCAATAGTATGGACGCAGTCCATCTCCTTGTGTGCTGATGCTCCTTCGCGACGTGCCAGTTCAAAGTCCAGAAGCCAGGTGTGCTGATGCGCCCTCGTCACATGCACACTGCCAACAGCAGACTACACTGCGGCCAGCAAGGCTACACAAGCAGATCCAGCGACAGAGAGCTGTAGTAGACACCTCAACACCACACACACCACATATGCCGCAAAACACGCGCCGCACACGCTCGCAGACTTGTCGCGACACTTTTTGCAAAGCTCTCACGCTCCCATTGGGCCAATACAGCACGTCACCAACGCACCAACATGCAGTAGTGTTGCGTCCTCACCCGTGGTGACTCCTGTTATGGCAGCCCTGCCTTACGCAACAACGCCTTGGCAAGAGCCTTGGCTGTGCTTCCTGCTGCTGCTGCTGCTGGAGGCTGTCCGCCGGGTGCTGCTGCTGGCAGGCCGCCAACCAGCCCAGCCTTCATGAACAGTTGCATCAGGTAATCATCCTAACCCAGCGGAGGTGCCTGGCAGCTAGGCTTAGTAGCAGTGGCGCAGTGTGGAGGTTTGGGAAGTGAACATTTGGCGCATGGTGATGTCAGGTGGTGGTGTCTTTTGAGATGCCGCAACTTTTGAGGAGTGGTTGATATGGATGATCTCTGGTGCAACTAGCATCGCATCCATTGTGTTGTGCCATTGGATTGCGCTGATGTTGCGCTTTAGCCAGTTTACTCCCGCTTTTATGGTGTTTCAAAGCACACTTTTAGGTGTGCCAGCTTATGCCTTGTACAATCCTGATCGAGAGTCTAGGACTATTTTGGCTTCAAAGTTGCTTCAATCTCCCTTTTTGGCGCAAGATTGCGTTCACTTTGTGTGGTGCATGCCATCTGAGATGGCGAACGGCCTACGTGTAACTTCCACTCTCTAAATAATCCTTCCACACCTTGTTCCATTCTGAATAGGGCACAATGACCACCCTGTAGCCCCGCACTGCCAGGGCCTTGTTCGTTTTCTGAGTTGGCCCCGTGAGCCCCCTATCAGGCTGCCTGAAGTGCCATGGGCTATCTGCCTCTACTGCCACCAGCACACTATCTGCTGTCCTGCCAGCAATGTCAATCAGCAGAGCGCCATCAGGGGTCACACCATCTCTGCCCACACTCAGCTGCTCCATCTTTGGCTGCTGCTGCCACGCAGTAGCCGCTGCACAGCTGCAAACACTGAGCGCTGAAAGTCAGCGAGCCGCTGCTTGGCTGTCTGCCGGAGCTGTTCATCCCATGCTGCAGTGCACTGCTGCAGCTGCTGCTGTGTCAGGCTGCCCTGCAGGCCCTGGCCCCCTGCCAGGTCAAAGTCCAGCAGCCAGGTGTGAACCTGCCACAACTGCCGCTGGCCTTCTTCCTCTATGCTGCTCCTCATGCTGCTGCATGCTGTGCACAGCTGCAGCACCTGCTGAGCATGCTGCTGCAGGTCCAGCACTGCCACAGCCCAACACAAGTCGCACAGCTCCTGGCTGTTGAACCTGCGAAAGCTGCTTGTCCCAGCTGCTGCCAGCCGCTGCTGCACCTCTGCCAGCAGTGCTGCCATGAGCTGCTCATTCCTGTGGCCCAGCTGGCCACAAGTCCAGGCTGCATTGGCCAGCTCCTGAGGGGTGCCTGCTGCCAGCAGCCCTGCCAGCCCAGGTGCTGCCAGCAGACGCTGCGGAAGGAAGCCCAGCTTGGCACATGCCAGCAGCGTGTTGGACACGTTCTGTGGTGTGGCCTGGTGCAGCTGGCCAACAAGAGCATCCAGCAGGTGCTGCAGCTGCCCTGCTGACACCTGCTGCCCCATGGTTGCCACTGCCCACAGCGTGTTGGACAATTCTTGTGGTGTGGCATGCTGCAGCTTAGCCACAAATGCATCCAGCAGCAGCTGCAACTGCCCTGCTGGCACCTGCTGCCCCATGGTTGCCACTGCCAACAGCATGTTGGAAACACCTTGTGACTTGTCCTGGTGCACCTGGCCAACAAAAGCATCTAGCAGCTGCTGCAGATGCCCTGCTGGCACCTGCTGCCCCATGGTTGCCACTGCCCACAGCGTGTTGGACATGGCTTGTGGTGTGGCTTGGTGCAGCTGACTAACAAAGACAGCAAGCAGCTGCTGCAGCTGTGCTGATGGCATCTGCTGCCCAAGCTTTGCCGCTGCCCACAACGTGTTGGACATTTCTTGTGGCTTGGCCTGGTGCAGCTGACCAACAAAGACAGCCAGCAGCTGCTGCACAGCCTCCTCTGGCAATTGCTGGCCACTGTCAGCCATGCCATACAGCACATTGCTGATGTCCTGCGCATTGGCCTCTGCACACTTGGCCATGAATGCCGGCACCAGCTGCTGCTGCAGCGCGGCCTGATGCTGCTGCTTGATTACTTCTGGCGTCTTGCACAAGTAATACACCACATTGGACAGGTTGCGGGTGCTGTCAGCTGCTGCAAACTGCAGGTAGCGCTGCACGCATACCGCATACAGCTGTGGCTGCTGAACTCGCAGCTTGGACAGCTTCATGATGACTGCTGACAGGCTGATGGCGTTCATGCTATCTATGTGCTGATGTATCAGTGCTGCCAGCTGCTCAGCTGTGCTGCTCTTCTTGATGGCTGCAGTGATCTGACTGCCATGCCACACCTGCACACAGAAGAAGACAGAAGCCAACCTTCAGAAAGTTGGAGTGTGCTTTTGTGGTGTTCCTGCTGTTGCTGCTTGAGGCAAGCTGCATGGTTGTGTGCGGCGTGTGCGGTGCGTCGCATTCGCATGCGTCAAACTGTTCATTGATGAAGTCACATATTGACAGCACAAAGTGCACATGACGCAAGCGGGGAGTCTGCACACAGCCGCAGAAGCACAAGACCCAACTGCACAGATGCTGTCAGCATACATCATGTGTGAGGAGGCTGCCTGCCAGGAGCGCAAAGGAAGACTCACCGGGCCCCCACGCCTATCCTGCTGCACCCGAATGCTGCTGCTGCTTCTGCTGCTGCTGCTTGGGCCAGCGGTATCATTGTCGCTTCTGCGGGTGTTACCACTGCTGCCAGCAGAGTTGAGCCTGCCACCACCTCTAACCCCTCTGCTGCTGTTGCTGCTGCTGCTGCCGCCCCTGCCATGCTGTGCTTGCGCCTGCCATGCTGATTCCTGGCTGCCACCATCGCTGCCACCGCCACCGTCACTACTGCCACTGCTGTTGCTCCCCTCCCAGCTGCGCTCGCTGCCTGATCCCCTGCCCCTGCCCCTGCCTCGGCTTACACCCCCTCCTCTACTGCTGCCACCTCTGCTGCTGTCCTGCAAAGGGCCTCCTGCACTGCTGGCGTCCTCAGTGGCAGCAGGCGGTGGCAGCAACTGCCTGCCTGCACCTCTCTGCAGCAGCCACGGGAAGCTGACAATGCTGATGCTGTTGCCTGCGGCCACAGCTGCTGCTATTGTTGATGCTGAATGAATGTGGCCATGCTGTTGGGAACTTAAGCTGTGTGCCGAGCAGCGACCAGAGCTGCTGCTGCAGGCTGACAGCACAGCAGCGGGCAAGTGCACAGTCCTACTGTGGATGCGCAGCCGTTGCTGGTGCTGCTGAAAGCCACGATCCTGCATGTTGCTCTTGTGCTGCTGTGCTGCTAACTTCAGTGCTGCTGTTACCCTTGGTGATGCAGGGTCCGGCCTTGCAGCAGCACCTCCAACTGCTGTAGGTACCCATCACAATGGGCAGCAGAGACCACAGCATTACTGTTTGAAGTTCATGAAGCATCGCTATGAGTCAGTGGTTGGAGCTGGCCATGGCGCAGCAGGCATACACGAAAAGCAGCAGCAGCAGAAGATGAAGCAACAGTGACCTGGCGTGGTGGTCCCTGCCTGAGCAGGGCGCACGCCTGTGCACAGCGCAAGCAAGCGTTGTAGAAAGTGTGGTGTTGAAGTTAGCTTCTGCAAGTTTGCTGGTGCAATGCGTGGTTGCCTGCAGCTGGGCAACTCCTGGGCGTGAGAAAAGGCTGTTCACGAGATGACTCCAATGGACAACCGCGCGAGAGAGCAGGCATGGTAGAAAACAACGTCTACTTAATGAAAGACCTGCGATGCCTTGGGCTTGGTTTACACGCGGCCCGGAAACCCTAGACCCAGGCACAGTTGAAACACTGCCAGGTGCCCAGGTCATGTGAAGCGTCATGCAAGCAGTTGCCCGGCTATTCAACAGTGAAACGTTACTTAGAGACAGCCAGTGCCATTGTTGAGGTGGCAACAGGGGGTCCAGTACCAGAGCAGGCCTTGCCATTGAATGCGCCGCCCAGCACTGCACAGCACTGCTATGAGAAATGTTTCACTGGCAGTAGGAACTTATTCCAAGATCAACACACCGCAGCACAACACAGGCAGACGCTCCCTTTCACTGTAAATCAGCAGCACCATGGCCTGCGGATGTCACATCCGCATGACGGTCATGCACCGCCTGTGCTACAGCAGCTGCAACTCTTTACTTGCAGCAGGGCGGCGTCCAAGCAGGCGGCATTTGCTGCACACCATCCAAGGACACACAGTGATCTGCATAGGTGCTGCACAGGGCCTATCAGAGCTGTGCAGCTGACTGTGCTATTGCCTGCAAGTTGAGCCATGTCTGAGGGCCCAGTACACCGCACACTGCCGCAGCTGCACCGCCTGTGCTTGATGTTGAGTACGCAGCAGCACCATCAAACTGCCAGGCTGTATCGCGGCATCCAGTTTGTATGCTCACACCACATGCAACTGCTTGAGGCTGCTGCATGCTTCTGTTGCCATGGCCCTGCGCATCGTGCTTCAGCATCTCAAGCATGGCACTGCACAGCTACGCTTGCTGCAGTGCAGGGGCACAGCCAGCGCCACTGGCTGCCCGCTGCTGCTCCACACAAGGGGCCTGCTGCTGAACTGCGCCATGTAGGCAGTGCGGCTGTGGCAGCTGCTGTTGGGCCTGCTGCAGTGCCACAGATCGTCCCAGAGCAACACCTGCAGGTGGCAAGCAGCAGCAAGTCAAACAGTGCAGCGTTTGACGCGGCAACAGGACAGCAGTGGCACTGTGCTGCAGCGCTGCAGTGCCACAGGTCATGCCAAAGCAGCGCAGAGCATGTCAGATGAAGAGCAGCCGCTGCTGTGTGCGGCACACTGTGCGTAGTGCACTGCAGCATGTTCACCACCTGCCACCGTACTGCAGACCGTCACAACAGCTATGGGCACACACCCGGCAGCAGTGCAGCAGGATCATCACCCTGGCATGATGAGTGTGGCCTGTTGCAACAACTGGCTGCTGGGCAATGCAGAGTTACAAGTCACAGTCCAGTCCTACACATCAGAGGCCTGTGCGCCTGCCTGCTTGAATCAGCCATAATCTGAAGGGGGCATTTGCCTGTGCAGAAAATCACAGCCACAGTTCAACCAGCCACAGCTCCCACCAGATCATGCTTGCTTCTAGTACCAGGAACTCACTGCTGCTCCTGCAGGCACATTCAAGCAGACTGCACAGCCTGCAGCCATTGTTGAACCTGTGCTGCACATGCGGCTGCTGCTGGCTGTGTCCTGCAAGCAGCTGCCACCACAAGACGTGCCTGCAGATGCTGCAAGCGATGCGTCTGCAGTCGGGCCTGTTGCAGGCTGTTTGCACCACATGCCAAGCTGCGTCAACAGTACTTCACTGTGCAGTACAGTCAACAGTACTGCTGTGGTTGTCGATTGACTGCGACTGCACATGCTGCAGCTACTGCTGGCATCGACCCTGTCACTGGCAACCATCACACTGCACCAGCACACAATAGTCCTGCCAACTGAATGCTGCAGTGTCATGAGCCTCAGCTGAGTGCCCTGCAGTTCAAATGCCACTCACCCAAGCTCGCACCACGGCAGAGCTATACTGTTCCCTGGAGCGCTCAGTCTACTCTTAGGCAAGGAGTCTTCAGAGAGCCGTGTCATCACTTTGAGCTGTCAGGCGGTGACCGGCGGCGGCGTTGCCGTGATGGTGATGGCTCCTGCAACAGCATGCACAACACGACTGTGATTTATGTAGGCCTAAGGCGTTTATGTTAGGAGCCGTAGATCACTAGGGTGGAGGGTGGGTGAAGCTCCTACAGGGTTCTGGCAATGCTTCATGCATACTTAGCCCCAGTGTGTCACCCTGGTCGGCCTCTGCCTGGCTGCTGCCTCTTCGGCAGCAGCCCGTCAGTTTATTTACCCCCCCCCCCCGCGCCCACCCTTCTTCTCTGGCTGCTGATTGGGGGGAGGGGGTGTTGTGGCGCGGTGTTTGGCTGTCGTGTGTCGTTCAGCGAGGTAACTTCTTTCATTTTGATGCTTAGGCGACATCACATAAATATAGCAGTGTTCGACACGATTCACTGACGATTATGCAATAGCAGGGACACTGCTGCTGTGGCCACACAAGCACATCATGACAGTCACAGCTCACCTCAACAACATGTAGCACATCACCGTCACACTGACAACAGTTTTGCATCATCACCTTTGGCGACTCCCGTCTGGGCAGCCCTGCCTTGCGCAGCAGCAGCTTAGCTGAAGCCTTGGCTGTGCTACCTGCTTTTGCTGCTGCTGCTGCTGGAGGCTGTCCGCCTGGTGTTGCTGTTGGCAGGCCGCCAACCAGCCCAGCTTTCATGAACAGTTGCATCAGGTACTGATGCTGACCCTGCTCATCCTTCCGCACCTTGTCCCAATCAGAAAAGGGCACACCGACCAGCCTGTAGACCCGCACTGCCAGGGCCCTGTTCCTGTACTGAGTTGGCCCCTTGAGCCCCCCATCAGGCTGCCTGAAGTGGGTGGGGCCATCTGCCTCTACTGCCACCAGCACACCAGCTGCTGTCCTGCCAGCAATGTCAATCACCAGGGCACCATCAGGGGTCACACCATCCTTTCCCACACTTAGCTGCTCCATCTGTGGCTGCTGCTGCCAGGCAATGGGCAGCCGCTGCACCGCTGCAAACACTGAGCGCTGAAAGTCAGTCAGCCGCTGGTTGGCTGTCTGCCGGAGCTGTTCATTCCATGCTGCCCTGCACTGCTGCAGCTGCTGCTGTGTCAGGCTGCCCTGCAGGCCCTGGCCCCCTGCCAGGTCAAAATCCAGCAGCCAGGTGTGAACCTGCCACATCTGCTGCTGGCCTTCTACCTCTATGCTGCTCCACATGCTGCTGCATGCTGTGCCCAGCTGCAGCACCTGCTGAGCATGCTGCTGCAGGTCCATCACTGCCGCAGCCCAACACAAGTTGCACAGCTCCTGGATGTTGAAGCTGCGACTGCTGCTTGTTCCAGCTGCTGCCAGCCGCTGCTGCACCTCTGCCAGCAGCGCTGCCATGAGCTGCTCATCACTGTGGCCCAGCTGGCCACATGCCCAGGCTGCATTGGCCAAGCCCTGAGGGGTGTCTGCTGCCAGCAGCCCTGCCAGACCAGGTGCTGCCAGCAGACGCTGCGGAAGGAAGCCCAGCTTGGCACATGCAAGCAGCGTGTTGGACACCTCTTGTGGCTTTGCGTTGTGTAACTGGCCAACAAAAGCATTCAGCAGCTGCTGCAGCTGCCCTGCTGACACCTGCTGCCCCATGGTCGCCACTGCCCACAGCGTGTTGGACACTTCTTGTGGTGTGGCCTGCTGCAGCTGAGCCACAAGTGCATCCAGCAGCTGCTGCAGCTGTGCTGTTGGCACCTGCTGCCCCATGGTCGCCACTGCCCACAGCGTGTTGGACACTTCTTGTGGTGTGGCCTGCTGCAGCTGACTAACAAAGACAGCAAGCAGCTGCTGAAGCTGTGCTGATGGCATCTGCTGCCCAAGCTTTGCCGCTGCCCACAACGTGTTGGACATTTCTTGTGGCTTGGCCTGGTGCAGCTGACCAACAAAGACAGCCAGCAGCTGCTGCACAGCCTCCTCTGGCAATTGCTGGCCACTGTCAGCCATGCCATACAGCACATTGCTGATGTCCTGCGCATTGGCCTCTGCACACTTGGCCATGAATGCCGGCACCAGCTGCTGCTGCAGCGCGGCCTGATGCTGCTGCCTCATTGGTTGTGGCGCTTTGCACAGCGCATACACCACATTGGACAGGTTGCGGGTGCTGTCAGCTGCTGCAAACTGTAGGTAGCGCTGCACGCACACAGCATATGGCTGTGGCTGCTGAACTCGCATCTTGGACAGCTTCAGGATGGCTGCTGACAGGTTGATAGCGCCCA
Source organism: Tetradesmus lagerheimii (assembly GCA_902809745.2). Classification (NCBI taxonomy): domain Eukaryota; kingdom Viridiplantae; phylum Chlorophyta; class Chlorophyceae; order Sphaeropleales; family Scenedesmaceae; genus Tetradesmus; species Tetradesmus lagerheimii. The sequence continues at coordinate 72,102 of CADDIJ020001842.1, read as the reverse complement.
TGCTGTTGATGTGCTGATCTATCCGCGCTGCCAGCTGCTCTGCTGTGCTGCTGTCCATGATGCCTGCAGTAATCTCTTTGCTCATCCTCACCTGCAAACAGCAGTCAGGAACCACCCTTCAGAGAGTGGGAGTGTGCGGTTGCTGTTGCTGCTGCTGTGTGGCAAGCTGCAAGGCTGTGTGCGGTTTGTCATGAGTGCATGCGTCAAGCTGTTCTTTGATGGAGGCACATAGGCAAGGCACAAAGAGCACATGCCGCATGACGCAAACAGCGCACATCCGCAGAAGCACACTGCCCGTATCATACAGATACGCATAATAGGTACAGATACTTTCATCAAACACGCATCATGTGTTAGCAGGCCGCCTGCCAGGAGCAGCTGACTCACCGATTCCCTAGACCTGTCCTGCTGCACCCAGTTGCTGCTGACATTGTTGGTGTTGCTGCCACTTCTACCCCTGCCCCTGCCTCTGCTGCTTCCACGCCCTCTGCTGCTGCTGCTGCTGCTTGTACTAGAGTTTTCGCTATGCCATTTGCTGCTGTTACCACTGCTGCCAGCAGAGTTGAGCATGTCACCACCGCTGCTGCTTCTGCTGCTGCTGCTGCGTCCACCACGCCCTCTGCTGCTGCTTCTGCTGCTGGTGCCGCTCCTGCCATGCTGTGCTTGCGCCTGCCATGATGACTCCTGGCCGCCACCATCGCTGCCACCGCCACCGTCACTACTGCCACTGCTGTTGCTCCCCTCCCAGCTGCGCTCGCTGCCTGATCCCCTGCCCCTGCCCCTGCCTCGGCTTACACCCCCTCCTCTACTGCTGCCACCTCTGCTGCTGTCCTGCAAAGGGCCTCCTGCACTGCTGGCGTCCTCAGTGGCAGCAGGCGGTGGCAGCAACTGCCTGCCTGCACCTCTCTGCAGCAGCCAGGGGAAGCTGACAATGCTGATGCTGTTGCCTGCGGCTACAGCTGCGTCCAGAGCTGCCAGTGTTGATGCTGCATGCAGGTTGTCATGCTGTTGAGCACGCAAGCTGTGTGCAGAGCAGCGACCAGAGCTGCTGCTGCAGGCTGACAGCACAGCAGCGGGCAAGTGCACAGTCCTACTGCGGATGCGCAGCAGCTGCTTGTGTTGTTGAATGCCACGAGCCTGCATGTTGCTGTTGTGCTGCTGTGCTGCTAAAATCAGTGCGGCTGTTACTGTTGGTGATGCAGGGCCGGCCTTTCAGCGGCACCTCAAACTGTAGGGATCCATCAAAACGTCAGCAGAGACGCAGCATCATGTGTTGAGTTGAACCAGACGTCGCTATGACTCAAGGATTGGAGCCGGCCATGGTGCAGCAGGCACACACCAAAGAAGCAGCAGTAGCAGCAGCAGCAACACTAACCTGGCGTCCCTACCTGAGCAGCGCGCACGCCTGTGCACAGCGCAAGCAGGCTTTATCGACAGTTTGTCTTGATGATGAAGTTACCTGATGCAGGTTTGTTAGTGCAATGCGTGGATGCCTGAGCAACTCCTGGGCGTGACACAACGCTGTTGACGTGACGACTTGAAAGGACAACCGCGAGAGAGTGCAGGCATGGTAGAAAACGGCATCAGCGTGTTGGAAGATCTGCGATGCTTTAGGCTTGGTTTACAACGCACCGAACCCTAGGCCAAGGCACAGTTCAAACGCTGCCGGCAACTCAGGTGAATTGAATGCGTCATGCAAGCAGTTGCCCCGCTATCCACTTTGGAAACTTGATTTGAAACAGTCATTGACTCAATTTTGAGGTGGTAACAGGGGACCGAGTATCAGTACAGGCCGCCCAGCACTGCCCAGCACTGTCAAGGAAATCGTTGTCACAGACAGTAGGAGATTCACTCAAGACCAACAATAGTCCAGTTGCCCAACACAGCGCAACACAACAAAGCCAGAAACCCCTTTCACTGTTAATTCAGCAGCACCAAGGCCTGCGGGCAGCGGGGGCCATGCAGCTGTGCTGCAGCAGCTGCAACTGGCAGCCTGCAACGTCCAACTTGGGCCGCCTGGCAGGCGGCGTTTGCTGCACACCATCCCTGAAAACACAGTGAACTGCATAGGGATGCACAGGGCCTGCTACAGCTGTATAGCTGGCTGTGCTACAGCCTGCAAATTGAAAAATGTAATGTCTGAGGGCCCATTTCAGCGCACCACACACTGCACACTGTGCAGGCTGCACCATCTGTGCTTGATGAGTACACCAGCAGCAGCACCAAAATGCTAGGCGGTCATGCAGCGTCAAGTTTGTACGCTCACAACGCATGCAACTGCTTGAGGCTGTTGCATGCTGCTGTTGCCATGGCCCTGTGCATCGTGCTTCAGCATCTCAAGCATGGCACTGCACAGCTACGCTTGCTGCAGTGCAGGGGCACAGCCAGCGCCAACGGCTGCCTGCTGCTGCTCCACACAAGGGGCTGCTGCTGAACTGCGCCATGTAGGCAGTGCGGCTGTGGCAGCTGCTGTTGGGCCCGCTGCAGTGCCACAGATCGTCCCAGAGCAACACCTGCAGGTGGCACGCAGCAGCACTGACTTAAATTCAAGCAGCAGCAAGTCAAACAGTGCAGCGTGTGACGTGGCAACAGGACAGCAGTGGCACTGTGCTGCATCGCTGCAGCACCACAGGCCATCCCAAAGCAGCGCTGCAGGCGGCAAGCAGCAGCAAGGCAGCGCAGAGCATGGCACATGAAGAGCCACACACAGTGTGTAGTGCACTGCAGCATGTTGACAATCTGCTGACATACCGCAGACCGTCACAGAGACGAGTGCAGCGAAGACAACACCATGACATGCTCTTGCGTGGCCTGTTGCAACAAGCCGCTGCTTTGCCAGTGAAGAGGTTCAAGTCACAAGTACTATGCATCAGAAGCCTATGCTCCTCGGTGCACGACATAGCCTATACCTGAAAAACCAAATGCCCGTGCAGAACCATAGGCACAGTTCATCCAGACATATTTCCATGCATCATGACGCATGCTCTTAGTCACAGGAACTCACTGCTGCTCCTGCAGGCACATTCAAGCAGACTGCACAGCCTGCAGCCATTGTTGAACCTGTGCTGCACATGCGGCTGCTGCTGGCTGTGTCCTGCAAGCAGCTGCCACCACAAGACGTGCCTGCAGATGCTGCAAGCGATGCGTCTGCAGTCGGGCCTGTTGCAGGCTGTTTGCACCACATGCCAAGCTGCGTCAACAGTACTTCACTGTGCAGTACAGTCAACAGTACTGCTGTGGTTGTCGATTGACTGCGACTGCACACGCTGCAGCTACTGCTGGCATCGACCCTGTCACTGGCAACCATCACACTGCACCAGCACACAATAGTCCTGCCAACTGAATGCTGCAGTGTCATGAGCCTCAGCTGAGTGCCCTGCAGTTCAAATGCCACTCACCCAAGCTCGCACCACGGCAGAGCTATACTGTTCCCTGGAGCGCTCAGTCTACTCTTAGGCAAGGAGTCTTCAGAGAGCCGTGTCATCACTTTGAGCTGTCAGGCGGTGACCGGCGGCGGCGTTGCCGTGATGGCTCCTGCAGCAGCAGCATGCACAACACAACTGTGATATATATAGCAATGTTTGACACGATTCACTGATGATTATGCAATAGCAGGGTCACTGCTGCTGTGGTCACTGCTGTTGTGCCTCCTCATCATTTTCATCGTTTTGCTTCCTCACCTTTGGTGACTAGCGTCTAGGTAGCCCTGCCTTACGCAGCAGCAGCCTGGTCGAAGCCTGTGCTGTGCTTCCAGCTGCTGCTGCTGCTGCTGGAGGCTGTCCGTCTGGTGTTGCTGTTGGCAGGCCAAAAACCAGGCCAGCCTTCATAAACAGTTGCTTCAGGTACTGATGCTGGCGATGTTCATTGCCCTGCAGCCCATCCCACTCCCGATACGACACATTGACCAGCCTGTAGACCCGCACTGCCAGGGCCCTGTTCCTGTACTGAGTTGGCCCCTTGAGCCCCCCATCAGGCTGCCTGAAGTGGGTGGGGCCATCTGCCTCTACTGCCACCAGCACACCAGCTGCTGTCCTGCCAGCAATGTCAATCACCAGGGCACCATCAGGGGTCACACCATCCTTTCCCACACTTAGCTGCTCCATCTGTGGCTGCTGCTGCCAGGCAATGGGCAGCCGCTGCACCGCTGCAAACACTGAGCGCTGAAAGTCAGTCAGCCGCTGGTTGGCTGTCTGCCGGAGCTGTTCATCCGTTACTGCCCTGCACTGCTGCATCTGCTGCTGTGTCAGGCTGCCCTGCAGGCCCTGGCCCCCTGCCACGTCAAAGTCCAGCAGCCAGGTGTGCACCTGCCACATCTGCTGGTGTTGGGCTTCGACCTCTATGCTGCTCCACATGCTGCTGCATGCTTTGCCCAGCTGCAGCACCTGCTGAGCATGCTGCTGCAGGTCCAGCACTGCCACAGCCCAACACAAGTTGCACAGCTCCTGGCTGTTGAAGCTGAAACTGCTGCTTGTCCCAGCTGCTGCCAGCCGCTGCTGCACCTCTGCCAGCAGCGCTGCCATGAGCTGCTCATCACTGAGGCCCAGCTGGCCACATGCCCAGGCTGCATTGGCCAAGCCCTGAGGGGTGTCTGCTGCCAGCAGCCCTGCCAGACCAGGTGCTGCCAGCAGACGCTGCGGAAGGAAGCCCAGCTTGGCACATGCCAGCAGCGTGTTGGACATGTTCTGTGGTTTGGCCTGATGCAACTGGCCAACAAGAGCATCCAGCAGCTGCTGCAGCTGCCCTGCAGGCACCTTCTGCCCCATGGTCGCCACTGCCCACAGCGTGTTGGACACTTCTTGTGGTGTGGCCTGCTGCAGCTGAGCCACAAGTGCATCCAGCAGCTGCTGCAGCTGTGCTGTTGGCACCTGCTGCCCCATGGTTGCCACTGCCCACAGCGTGTTGGACAAACCTTGTGGCTTGTCCTGGTGTGACTGACTTACAAGAGCATTCAGCACCTGATGCAGCTGTGCTGATGGCACCTGCTGCCCCATGGTTGCCACTGCCCACAGCGTGTTGGACAAACCTTGTGGCTTGTCCTGGTGTGAGTGACTTACAAGAGCATCCAGCAGCTGCTGCAGCTGCCCTGCAGGCCCTGCTGCCCCATGGTTGCCATTGCCAACAACGTGTTGAACAATTCTTGTACCGTGGCTTGGTGCAGCTGACCAATAAAGACAGCCAGCAGCTGCTGCACAGCCTCCTCTGGCAACTGCTGGCCACCGTCAGCCATGCCATACAGCACATTGCTGATGTCCTGTGCATTGGCCTCGGCACACTTGGCCATGAATGCCGGCACCAGCTGCTGCTGCAGCGCAGCCTGATGCTGCCGTTGGATTACTTGTGGCGCTTTGCACAGCGCATACACCACATTGGACAGGCTGCGGGTGCTGTCAGCTGCTGCAAACTGCAGGTAGCGCTGCAAGCACACAGCATATGGCTGTGGCTGCTGCGCTTGTAACTTGAACAGCTTCATAATGGCTGCTGACAGGCTGATGGTGTTCATGCTGTCTATGTGCTGATCTATCAGCGCTGCCAGCTGCCCTGTCGTGCTGCTGTTCTTGATGGCTGCAGTGATCTGTTTGCCATTCCACACCTGCAGACAGGAGCCAACCTTCAGAGAGCTGGAGTGTGCTGCTGCTGTTGCTGCTGCTTTAAACAAGCTGCATGGTTGTGTGCTGTGCGTTGCGATCGCATGCGCCAAGCTGTTCATTGATGAAGGCACATATGTACAGCAGGAAGTGCACATGACGCAAGCGGGGAGCCGGCACAGCCGCAGAAGCACACTGCCCAACGCACAGATGCTGTCAACATACATCATGTGTGAGGAGGCTGCCTGCCAGGAGCGCAGAGGCAGACTCACCAATGCTCCAAGCTTGTCCTGCTGCACCCAATCACTGACGTTATCAAAGCTGCCATTTCTGCCCCCACCCCTGCCCCTGTAGCTGCCACGCCCTCTGCTGCTGCTGCTGCTTGTATCAGCGTTATCACTGTCACGTCCGCTGCTATCACCACTGGTACCAGCAGAGTTGAGCCTCTCATTGCCTCTGCGCACGTAGCTGCTGCGGCCACCTCTACCCCTGCTGCTGCTGCTGCTGCTGCTGCTCCTGCCACCCCAGCCATGCTGTGCTTGCGCCTGCCATGATGACTCCTGGCTGCCACCATCGCTGCCACCGCCACCGTCACTACTGACGCTGCTGTTGCTCCCCTCCCAGCTGCGCTTGCTGCCTGATCCCCTGCCTCGGCCCCTGCTTCTGCTTGCGCCCCCTCCTCTACTGCTGCCACCTCTGCTGCTGTCCTGCAAAGGGCCTCCTGCACTGCTGGCATCCTCAGTGGCAGCAGGCGGTGGCAGCAACTGCCTGCCTGCACCTCTCCGCAGCAGCCAGAGGGGTGGCTGACAATGCTGATGCTGTTGCCTGCGGATACAGCTGCTGGCATTGATGCTGCACCTATGTGGCCATGCTGTTGAGCACGCAAGCTGTGCGCCGAGCAGCGACCAGAGCTGCTGCTGCAGGCTGACAGCACAGCAGCGGCAAGTGCGCAGCCCTACTGCGGATGCGCAGCAGCTGCTGGTGCCGGCAAAAGCCATGCGCTTGCATGTTGCTCTTGTGCAGCTGTGCTGCTAACATCAGTGCTGCTGTTGCTTTTGGTGATGCAGGGCGGGCCTTGCTGCAGCACCTCAAGCCGCTGTAACCACCCATCCAAAAAGCAGCAGAGATCATGATTTCTATGTGACGTTGCGTAGAACGAGACTTCGCTGTTGTGAGCTGGTTGTGCAGCCGGCATACACGACTGCAGAGAAGCAGCAGCAGGAGCAGCAGCAGTGACCTGGCGTCCCTACCTGAGCAGCGAGCACCCCTGGCCAAAGTGCAAGCAGACTCTTTCGCAAGAGCGTTCTAATAATGTTTCCTCCTGCAGGCTTGCAGCTGCAATGCGTGGATGCCTGAGGATCTTGTGGGCCGGACACAAGGCTGTTGACGTGACAACACGACGGGGAACCTTGAGAAGCTGCAGTCATTGCACCACCAAAAGCATCAACAGGTCGTTACGGCCCTGTGATGCTCTGATTTGGTTTACACGCTCCACGAAATGCGCACGGAAACCCTAGACCCAGGCACAGCCTGCCAGGCTTTGGAAGTTGAAACACTGCTGGCAGCTCAGGTAAACAGAACGCATCATACGTGCTGTTGCCCGGCTACACCACTCGAATTATTGTTGTACATGAATATCAGCGCCGCAATCCGAGGTAGTAACAGAGGCTACAGTCTCAAAGCAGCCCTTGTGTCGCCATGGCGCCATTTGGCCAAACCGTCTGCTCTTTTCTCAAATCCCATTTTCAGAAATAATTCTGCTCGTTCATGCGTAAACACGAATACCAGAAGTAATGGTCCACCAAATCAAGTCACGAGTTCACGGCGAAGCCTCCTGTGAAACACTTTGTAAGGCAACATCTGAACTCCAGCTGCCACACGCAGGCTGCAGCACCAGACACAAATGAAGACTGTTGACCAACAAGCAGCACACTGCCTCAGGCTGATAGCGTAGACATAACTCCCGTCAACTGCTACAGCTATCGTATAGCTGTGCACAGCTGGCTACGTAAGGACACTATGCTGTGAAAAGAGTGATCTGCAACAGCATCCTGCCAGCCATTACGGGCATGGCTTGCAGAGACGGTGTGCTTATGCACTTCTCAATTGCTGCTGCAGGTGCTGCCACTAATGTCGGCCCCATCTAATGCAGCCTGCAGGCATGTGTGCGTGCGTGTGTGCACTACACGCCTTTAGTATGCAGCAACACGTGCACATGCGGCAAAAACCAGATGGTGCTGCAGGCCTGAGCAAAATGGAAGCTGCGTTGATTCCACCGCGCTCCGACACCAACGCGCTATGCTGGTACCCCTGTGAGCTCAGCAGAATGATAGCACGAAGGATGCAGACATCAATCAGATTGCACCTTGTCATGTATCAGGGTACAGGCTGAACCCTTGATGTGCTGCAAAGCATTTCACAACATGTACAATTGTGTTGCCGTTACATGCACACATAAAGAGGCATACATCGGCTGCAGCATCGCCGCATCGTTCATGATTGAGAGCTTCCGCAGCTGTACAGGCAGGCGTGCTGCTGCTGCTTGCCAGCACGAAACCACCAGCAACATCTGCTGCAGGTGTTGCGCAAACCCAGGCAGCACACGTGGCATCTTCTGCTGGCTGCATTCGCAGCGCTGCTGCTGCGACTCTACCTCCACCAGGAAGCAGGCAATCCTGCAGCGTACAGCTAGCCCACTTGCAGGACAACTTCCTGCCGCTGCTGCTCTTGCTGTGCATGCTGCTGGCTCAGCCCAGGAACAGCAGCTGCCCAACGGTTGGCCGTGGCTTTGTGAACAGCATGCCAGCCACTATGATGGCGGGGATGAAACCGTAGTGCATGATGGGCTGCAGGACAGACAGAGCAACACAAGCAACTGTTCGCAACAAGTGCAGCAGCAGCAACAGCAGACCAGCAGCAAAGCATATGCATCCATAGTACTGCCGTCAAGGAGACATTCTCAGCGTGATCAAACATATAACAGACGACCCAGAACGCTGTTCAAGGCTGAAGAATCTCGCTGCAAGCTCCTGTGCAGGGTATCGTCTGCTGGGAACTGCAGCATGCTGCACCCACCTTGCCATACTCAGCAACCAGGCGCTGCGCCTCGTCCAGATACTTCTGAAGGTACTGCTTGCTCGGCATAGCGTCTGCGTTTGTCAGTTTCTAAACACGTGTGCCAGAGATCAAGCCTGACGTTGCAGCCTCCTCAAACAGTCTACAGTCACGACACGCAGAATGCCCCGTTGTGATTGAAAAATGCTTCTGTCGCGTAAAAGGAGTACAGGAAACGCTCTTGCCAACTCCCCGCAAAGTCAGCAATGCCACAGTCACAATGACAGTTAGTCTGGGTCCAGGGGTTACAAAGGACGCCCACAAGCTCTCAAGGAAAGCATATGAAAGAGAGCTGTCGCACTTTTACTGCTCATCACCACAGAGCATTGCCAGCTGCTACGTGACCCTGGAGTACTGGGGCCCAGGACCCTGGTCACGTCTGACAAAGAAGTGTCAATCGCAGGGCAGGTGCCTCTTGCAGTCACAACATACAACATGCTACCAGCACAGGGCCAGCACACAAAGATTTGCTGCTTCACACTTACGCGTTGCACACGCGCTCATTTGGATGCTCCAAAGCCATCCTCCTTGGCTACAGTAATGTACACAACCTTGGCGTTCCTGGCGGCACTACTAGTACCGCTGCCTGCCACAGCATGCCCCTGACACTGTTCCAGCTGCTGCTGCTGTTGTGCATCCTGCCATTGCACCTGCTGTTGCTGCTGCCAAGGCTCCTGACTCGTATCCCCGCTCATGTTGCAGCTGCTGTGCACCACACTTGCCAGCAGCAGATGCTTGCGGGCAGCATGCACTCCTCGTGCCAAACCCTTGAACAGCACAGGGTTGAGCGCCTGCTCCAGCCGTAAAACCCTAACCACAAACTGCGCATGGTACAGGTTGGGATCTCCAGGGTACGCCAGGAAGTCACCACCAAACTTGCTACCACTGGTCAGGAAGTACCCTTTTTCATGCAGGTCAGCAAACACTGCCATGCGCAGCTGCTGCTGCTGGCTGTGTGGGAAGTTCCACTGCACTGGCTGCAGCGTAGTGGATGGTCGGCTGCCCGCCGCACTGCTGCTGCTGCGGCAGCTGTCTTCTATGCTGTCTTCGCCAACTGCATGAACAATTCAATACGGGGTGGTGAGTTGGACAGCAAGCGCACATGCTAGGCTGCAACATACATGTCGCATCCTGTTCATCATACCGTCCAACAAACGCTGTGCACACATTCCTTAGTGGAGTTGCCAGCACATGTGCAGCGCTTGGTTGGGAAGGCAGCACATGCAAGATGTAGCTGCCACACCGGCTGAACTTGCAGACGACCAGCAGTAGCCTCCTGCGATGACAGCTGCACAACTTCCTAATGACACCCTCTGCGTAAACGGCATAACAGCGACAGCTCATTGGATAAGACCAAAAACTTCTGATACACCTGCTGCATAAACGGCATGACAGCGACGAATAATCAGATAAGGCCACAAAGTGCCTCACCTGCTGATGCTGGCGCTGCTAGTGCGGCATCTGCTGCTTGCTGCACCGTCATCGGCAGCTCAAAGCATGCTCCAGCTGATATTGCTGCTTGCCAGGCCGGCACAGGCCCCTGCCGCTGCTGCCTCTGCTGCCGCTGCCGTTGCTGGTCTATCTGCTGCTGCTGCTGCTGCTGCTGTAGCTGATCTGGAGTTGGCGGAGGCAAGCCGTAGTATGCCGCATAGTACTTGTCGTAGCGCTCTGCGTCCCGCAGCGCTATGTCTTGTTCTGCTGCGTGCTGCTGATGTTGGTGGGCTGGCAGTGAGGCACATGGCTGCTGCTGCTGCTGTTGTGCCACTTCGGCAGTAGGAATGCAGAAGGAGGTCTGGTAAAGCTGCACCCAGCCTGCATGGCAGCATGCATCACATTGCTTCAGTATCAGCAGCACAACCAGCAGCCGCATACACACATAAAGACTCCGCTTCGCCGGCTGTCTTTAGAGTAGCCCTCATTGAGGCGTGCCCTTGTGGACACAGCTGCGCTGCTTGCAAGTGGCTCACTGTACTAGCAATAACACGTGAGTGCTTATACCACCTGTGCAGAATGCGCAGTTTACTGCTTCTGCTGCTGCAGCATCAGCTGCTGCTGTAACAGGACGTCCACGTAGCTTCGAGACGACATATTCACATAAACTTCGGCATCACCCAGCTCGTCCTTGTTGCAGGCTGATGCCGCACCTGCCTGCAGCGCCAGAGTGACCTCCTCTGGTGACAGCTTCAGTGGCAGGCCACCCACAGACACCTGGTTCTTGAAGCCTGCAGGAACATGAACAGCAACAGCTCAAAACTATACGCCATAATTATTGTAAGGATGGATGCCTAGTGGTGCCTAGTCAGCTGCAGCTCTGCAGTGTGCCGCCCTGTGCACGCGTACGCAGGAGCATGGGCCATGATGGCATGATGTTACACAGCGCCAGAAGGCAAGATAACCCCCAAGCATACCTTCTTCTGAAACTACTAAGTTCACTAATGTGCGCATTGTTGCTACTGGTTGTGCTGCTTTCTCAGTGCTGCTACAGTGCCCTGCAGCAAGTGATTGCTGCTGCTGGTGCCCACCTGCTATGCCACCCACCATGCAGCCCACTAAGCGGTGCTCCGTTCGAAGCGTCAGTATGTCTGCATGAAGTAAAAGCTTTGCTGACTTTCGCTCGCCGACGCCGATCTACGAGCCCGCTCTGCGCTCCAATGCTGCTGCACACCTGGCACACTCCACACTAGGCCGTGGTCGCCGACGATTTGAACATGTATTTGTTGCTGATCATTTGTGGTTACCATAGCAGATTCTGTGACACGCAGCAGGGCGCTTGCTGGCACACAGCACTAAGCAGCAGTAGTAAAGCAGCAGCAGCGCACTGGCTATTCCTGTGGCCTGCTAGTAAGGTTACTTCTGTATCAATACGGCTTTCAAGATCGGTGAGCGCACCATGCCACGGTCCAGCCTTGGTGGCGCACTGTGCTCTGATAGATAGATAGAGGGGTTACACGGTGTGTTCATGCGGCATACGCCACCACAGACACCTGGTAAAATAGGAAGCTGCAAGCGGCTCAGCTCGGGCTGTCACTCTGAGGTTTTAACCCCAGAAAAACCTCTGTGCGTAATGTATGACATTGGTTATGCTAGCATAAACGTCTTCCTTACGACACGCAATTTGGCTCACTCTGGGAATCTTCGGGCATGAATGCAGTATTCTAATCAGTGTTGGTGACAGCAGTCTATACATCTTCCAGTGTAGAGGGCAGGCTGAACATGCTGCGCTGACCCAGCAAAATGCTGATACAGACGCAAAGGCAGCACATGTGTAAATGTGAGTAGTGTGCTGGCTTTTGAGAGCACTGCATGTCATCAGCATGAAGCAAGTATGCACTGATGTCAATACTCACCCAACAGCCTGGCAGCGTAACTGCCTCGTGCTGACAGCATGCAAAGCAAGCACGCAAGCAGGTGTACATGTGGAAAGCAGGTCAAGCAATAACACACAATTGTACATGGCATCATCTGCGAATCACCCGTAAGCCATTGCCTCGCAAGACAGTGTGCCAAGCAACAAATGGCTGACGTGTGAGCAGCTGGTTCCTACACCGACTAGGTACTCTAGCGGTAGCAGCAAAATCTGCCAGCGCATCTGTGCTCTGTGTCAAACGTCTTGGTAGCGTTTCCCAGCATCAAAACCCTAACCAGTCAACCCACGTCAATTGCCAACAGCAAGCCGCGATATCATTGTGGCCAGATGCACATGGGTAAGGCAAGTGCTTTGGTGCCAGTGTTCAACATCACGGACTCTCTGCTGCTGCGGCTGAGCATCCCCTTTTTCAGATCCTTCATCCATAACACAGGCCTCGCTCGATGGCTCTGGCCTAGCATACCCTGCAGCTGCCATTCCCGTGCTACCAGCCGCTTCCCCCCATGTTTGGCACACACCACACGTCAAAGCACGCTGCTGCGGCACATTCAGCCATGCAGCTGCACTTGCTGCAGGCCCCCAAGCAGCTGCACCAGGCCCCCGTCACCCCCCTGCTCTCGCCACGGCTCTGGCCTGGCATCCAGCACAGCCACGCCACTGCTGCTGTTGCCGGCCACAGCAGCATGCCTCTCAAGCCGCACAAGGCTCCAGCCTGGCAGCAGCGGCCGCTGCTGCTGCTGGGTGAGGTTAGCTGGCGCTGCAGTGTCCACACCACAAGAGCCTGCTGAAGTAGCGCAAGCTGCTGTGCGTGCAGCAGCTGCTGTTGCTGGTGCACCCGCAAGCCCTTTGCTTGCAGGACGGCTTGCAGCACCAACAACATTGTGCTGACCTGCTAGCCGCTGCTGTGTGCCAGTTTGCTGCGTATGTTGCCCGAGCTTGTGCGACGGTGCTAAGTCAGGTACAGGTGGCATCCGGGCAAACAGCCGCTCAAGCCGCGGTAGCACTGCTGCTGCTGCATCCAGAACCATCCTGCTGGCACTTCTGCTGCTGCTGCTGCTGCTGTGAGATCTGCTGGCATCCCGGGTGTTCTGCTGTGGTGACAATATGTGACCTTCAAAACTGCCGCTGCTGCTGCCGTGTGTTCTGTTGGCATCCCGGGGTCTGTTGGTGGCAGCAGACTCTGCATTCATCCCGGCAGCTGCCTGGCCTCCGGCATCTGCACGGCAGGCAGTGCAGCACACATTTCCTGCATCGGCTTGACTGAAAGTGATGCAGCAGGGCATGCTGCATACACAGTTTTAGCACTGTGCAAACTGCAAATCGTGACAACACAGCATCATGCCTCCTAACACCCTTCCAGCAACAAGTGTGTGTGACATGCATTGTCAGCATGGTTTGCAGGTAGCAATGTTTGCACCCTGCTGGCAACCGCTCTGAGCAGGTTAACTTGTGCCGTGCAGCATCCAGCGTGTTGGGTGTTGTCAACCTGGTCTTTGCATAGGCATGCTGTGCGGCTGTCCTGAAATCGCTGCCAGCAGAGCGTAAGCGCCGAATTGCTGTGCAGGTAAGCAGCTCACCTGCTGGTGGCGGCGCAGCGGAGGTGACGGTGCATTGCTGCCAGTCTGTCCCAAGATTTTGTCAGCAATGGGAGGAACACAAAGAATGTGGTAAGCAACAAGTGAGGACCTCACCTGCTGGTGGCAGTGCAGCAAGGGTAAAGGTGCCTTGCTGCCAGTCTGCCTCAAATTGTTGCCAGCAATAGGAGGAACACAGAACAGTGGTATGCAGCAAGTTGGTGAGCAGCTCACCTGCTGGTAGCGGTGCAGCAAGGGTGAAGGTGCCTGGCTGCCAGTCAATAGCTAGCACAGCAGCCCCAGCTGCAGCTGCACTCGGCCCTACACTGCCATAGCCAGCACTGCTCCCCCTGTAGTCTGCGCATACATTGCTGCTGCTGCTGCCGTGCTGCTTGTTGTACAGCATGTTGCTGCTCCTGGCGCTGCTGTAGCTCTTGCTGGCCTTATCAATGCCTAGTGGGTGCTGCTTGGTGCTGTGCACCACACACCAGCTGCCTGCCGCACCATTCAACGCTGCCTGCTGCTGGCCTGAACCACTGCTGTTACGCGCACCGTCAGCTAAGCTCCTGCTGCTGTGCACTGTGCCAAAGCCCTCAGCGGCAGCACTCCCGGGCCTGTCACCTGCCCCAGAGGTGCTACAGAGCCTGCTGCTGCTCCTATCACATTCGCTATACCCACCCAACAGCCCAGCCACTCCGCGTGGGCTGCCAGGCGAACTGCCACTGCCACTGCTGCTGCTCCTAAACCTGAGACCTGGCTGGTGAGAGCTGAGCATGTGCTGGCTAAATCCTCTGACCAGCAGCCACCCCTTCATCCTGCTAAAGGGAGAACTGCTGCTGCTGCTACTGCTGCTGCGGTGCTTTGTCGTTGCTGCTGCTGTTGGTGTGGCAGGGTTGCTTAGGATGTGCGACTGGTGCAGGCCACCGGTGTTGGCTGCTCCCCGCACACCTGCTGGACAGTTCTGGCCTGGTGACAGTAGCGATCCTGCTGTCGTTGTGTCAGGTGCGTCTTCACAGCTGGTGCCCCCACACAGCAGCAGCTGACGCAGCTGCCAAGCTCTGCTGGGTGTTGCAGCTCATGCTGCACTGCTGCCAGCTGCCACACCAGCCGCGCTGACCGTACTGGCATGCCTGCTCGGCACAATCAGCCGCAGACGCGGCAGCTCACTGCTGTGCACCTCTTGCTGCTGCTGCTGCTGTTGTTCCTCAGGATTGGCTGCTGGCACTGCTGATGTGGCTGACAGCTGAGCAAGCACTGCAGGCAGCTGTGAGAGGTCCAGCTGCTGCTGCAGGTTGCTGCCAAGCTCTACCAGCAGCTGCTGTGCACAGCACAGCACAGCGTCAACCACAGGTGATCCATGCGCTGCTGCTTTTCCTGCTGATGCAGATGCTGCTTCTTGTGCGTCCTGCAGGCGTTCTGAAACCACCATCAGTGTATAGCTCCCGAAGCACGCCGTGACAACAGTGCACTGCTGAACCATAGCGCCTGCTGAGGCTGTACTATATGCGCTCTCGCCTTCGGCACTGGCTGCTGCTGCTGCTGCTGAGCAGTCAATTACACCCAGCTGCTGCTGCATATGTTCATCTAGGCTGTGTTGCAGCAGTCCCTGTTGCATCTGCTGCACATGCATATTCGCAAACATGCCCCTCCCTGCAGGGCCAAGCGTTGCTACTGGTGCTGCGCTGCAGCCGCTGCTGCTGCTCCCGCTGAGCCCATGGGGAGCTGCAAGGTTCATGTAGGCATGCTGTAGCAGCAGTGCTGGCGGGTGGTGTGCTGTGCGTTGGTGCAGGCCTAGTGAACAGACCAGGCCCCACAGGCGCTGCACAGGCCAGGGCCTCACGCTGCTCAGCAGCAGGCAACCCCTGCAGCACAACATAGCAGACAACACGCAACAATGCCATGCCTGGATTGTCACTGTTAGTCACCACACTGAATTGTGCGGTGCTCAGGCCAGGGCCTCACGCTGCTCAGCACCAAGCAGCCACTGCAGCACAACACAGCAGACTTGGATATATCCATATGCATATACTTTTGTACCATCACCATGTGATGTAGATGCAAGCTGGAACAATCATGCCTGCCATGGACTGGGTTGCTACTGCTTTGCAGTGCACGTCAGTAACACAATGCAGATGATGAAAGGTATGTTGCGGATGATGCAAGTAGCACGCTGAGGCTAGAAATGCAATAACATCAAAGGCTGTGGGGTTGTTGCCCTGCGTACCTTGCAAACAAGCAGCAGCTTGGCTGCATCAACTGCTGCTGATGCTGCCCTGCGTGTTGCACAGGCTCTGCTACTGGCAGCCAGCCAGGCAGCTGCTGTGTCAGCGATGAAAGCTTGCCCCACAGCTGTTGCTGCAACTGCTGTGGCAGCTGCACTGCTGGCAGGCCGACAGAAAGCAGCAAGCGGCCAACTGATGGCTGCTGCAGCAGCAGGTTGTGCAGGGGCAGCATCAGCACTGGCAGCAGCTGCAGCAGCTGCTGTGAGAACCAAGGGGTGAGCTGCATCCCTGCAAGCAAAGATGCCAGAGACAGGACAGTGCAGCATTAGCGCAACTTCCCAGGGAGCATGTTTGCTCTCCTGGTCAACGCTGCAGCTGTTTCATCAACAGGATGCACACTGCCTGGGTGTTAGCGCCTGCAGCTATACACCGCAGCGTGCCATCCTACAGGAACAGCAGGAGGCAGCTGCTGCAACTGCTGCTGCTGTTGCTTGCATGACATCGCCTACCTGTGCCATTTGTCTGCTGCTGCAGCCAGCCTGACAGGGGCCCCAGCAGGAACAGCAGCATGTGCATCAGCCACAGCGCAGCAGCAGTGGCTGTTGCACTGCACAGCTGGCCTGGCAGCAGCTGCACCACCACATCTCCTGCAGGACAGAAGTAAGGACAGCGCTCAAGTTCGTGTGGGGAGCCCTGCAGCTGCGCTGCATGTTCACATCTGCAGATGTCTGGGAGGTCATTGCCAGCTGCATGGTGTGAGTTCCTCCTGCGAAACTCAAAGGCAAGATCATAATGATTGACTTATTTTTTGAACTCAAAGGCAAGATCATAACAATGATTGAATTATTATTTTTTTTGAAACTCAAAGGCAAGATCATAATGATTGACTTATTTTTTGAACCTACCCTGGTGTGCACAAAGGCGATGCGCAGCGGAGAGCCGCTGCTCCCCCTCGACAGCAGCGTGGACTGCACCTACAGGGATGCAGAACGGATAGCTCGGGTTACTGTAGGCAGCAACCAGCAATTATTGCGTCGTGTTCGCACGTCACAGTGCTGTTGCAGCTGGCTGCTTGGTGATGAGTCCCTGGAGCAGAACTGAAGAGCAGTACTGTGCCTGCTCTACAGTAGTGCTGCTGTTCCTACTTACCTCCTGCCCAGCAGCTGCTCGTGAGGCTCCTGCAACAGCCGTAGCCAGGTTCTTCAGCTTATCCACATCCACTAACCCAGACGGGCGCGTGTATGCGAACAGCAGCTGCAGCAGGAAGGAACGTGAGCTTGGGCCCGCCAAAAGTGCTGCTCTTCACGAACAGGGCCGACGTGCGCACGTTATCATTTGACAATTCATCCGATGCCTCATGATGTGTGTTTGTGCTGATCAATAGCAGGCCAGCTGGTGGTGCACTCATGTCAACACTGCTGAGCTGGCGATGGCAGCATCTTCGGAGGCCAGACGTTCAAATGCTCAGTGTATAATAGGTGGCGATGACGAACTGATGATACTAATGCTTCGTTGACAGAATTGGGCGATGAAAGCTTGACCTGGCAGTACCTGACAACATATGCATCAGTCGCAAAGCAGAACCCTTATTGTCACAAGCAGGCCAGCCTGGCATGATGCAACCCGCACGTGCGTACGTGCTGCAACAGTAGAGCTGAGTCTTGATCAAGCAGTTTGTAGTGGTGGCCACGTCATGTCAGAGAGGTTACCTTGCAGCAGAACAAAATCCCAGGTAAATGTCAAACATTACCACCACCGTCCTGAGGACAACGCACCACGACGATATGCTTCCAACAGCCGCCCAAGGCAGTGCCTGCTTCTTTGGTGCCGAGCATGTTCAGCAGCATGACAAGCAAACCCACACCACTCAACAGCTGGTGCTAGGGTGCAGCGGATGCAACAGTGATGGCACTGGCAACCAACGCGTCCGTTGCTGCACTGCAAGTTTGCAGCATAGCAATCGGCTGTACAGATGCATCAGCAGCCACATGACATTTGCCGCCGCAACAGGATTGCAGCCCCCAGCGCTGCCCTGTGCCGCAAATAAACTCGACTCCATGTCAAATCAATCTGTAATGAGCTGTTCAAGCAGCTGCGCGTCCATCACGCAAAAGCACACAACCCAAGAAAATCAAACAAAAGGCCTGCCTACAGCTCCACCAACCGCACGCACCAGCAATATGCAGGCCGCGCACGTACCCCGTCACATAACATACATAACACAGCTATAACATGTTACATAATATGGTTTAGGCGGATGCCTCCCTGTCCAGGGTCTTGCTGTCCATTGCCAGGCCCATGATGTTGAGGCCGTTGTCAACGTAGCAACAGTGGCCGGTGATGGCGCTGGACAGCGGGGACACCAGGAACGCGGCAACGTTGCCCACTTCCTGCAAGCAGCACACAGCACGCATACATACAGTGTGTTAGTGCATGTTGGTAAGCAAAGGTATGCAAAGGACCGAGTCCAAGATGCAGCAACACTGTTGCCCACATCTTCAAGCAGCAGCACACAGCAGTCATGCAGGCATGACCAACATAAGTGCATGCATTCTTGGTACAAGTACGCATACACACAAAAGGGCAATACAGCACCTGACCCTTCTCTTGACTCACTTATGGTGCCAGCCCCTTGCATCAAATAGGCGCGACAGCAAACATCACAGCGCAGCACAGCCCAGCACAAGACGCACCCCCTGCTTGCCCCACCTGTGCTGCCAGCTCCTTCTGCACGGGCGCGACAGCAGGACCCACAGCAAACATGACAACACGCAGCACAACTCACAGCAGCACAAGGTGCATGCTTTGTTTGGGACTAAACCCACCTGTGCTGCCAGCTCCTTCTGCACGGGCGCGTTGGCGTAGCTGTAGCGGATCATGTCGTCGATGAAGCCGATGGCCTTGGCGGCACGGCTGCCCAGCGGGCCAGCAGAGATGGTGTTCACGCGCACCTGCGCATGCGGATGACAGTGCAGGCAGGCGGCAGCAGCAACAGTGGGGGCGGTTTCAGCAGCATGTGAAGAAGAGCAGCGGCTGTGAGGCATGTTCGGTGGTTAAGGTGGAGTACTGACGTAGCCGCAGCAGCATGTGGGGGAGCCGAGTATGGGGTTAAGTGGTGGAATGATGATGACTTGAGCATGGCGCAAGCAGCAGGAGCAGCAGCAAGTTGGTGCATTTGCAGAGCGTATGAAGCATTACAAAGTGCAGTGCTAGGCACAGCCATGCCATACTGTTGTTAGCTGCATGCATGACAGGTGCAGTTGCTCGGCGTTGCTGTGGCAACCACCACTGCTGCCCATGGCATCTGCCCTGCCAAGGCGTCTGCGGCTGCCGCTGCATATGCTGTCCTGCCTTCTGCCGCGCAGTCTGCTGCTGTGCTGCCTTTTTGTCAGCTGCCACCCACGTCCGCATCTGCAGGTACATCATGCTGCATGGCTGCTGTTGCTGCTGCTGCAGTGGCGGTGATAGCGGCAAAGCTGGAGAGATCTGCTGCTTCTGCTGCTGCTGCTGTACCGCACCTGGTACTTGCGGCCTGCCTCGTATGCCAGCACCTTGGTGTCACTCTCCAGCGCCTGCAGCAGGGGGCCAATGAAATGAAGGAATGAATGAATGAAGGAGGGAATGAATGAAGGAATCGATTAGCTACACATGTGTTCACAATAAACACCCGCGTGCATCGAGGGAGGGTGTGCGTGTGACGACATCGAGTCTCATACACCGGGCTGACGCGAACACGCACAAATGTTTGGTGCTAGGTTCTGCTGTGCCAACTGCATGCTGCGGAATCCAGCCGACAACACTACTCCTGCATGCTCCCTGTGCTGCTGCAGAGAGTTGTAGATGCAGCAATCTTCGCTAATTAGTGAAGTTCATCAGACTCATTTTCTAATCATAGGCTGGAGGTCTGCAAGCGCTCACCGCCTTGGCGCTGCTCATGCCGCCACCGTAGCCTGGGATGACGTCCTCGCTGGCAATGTACGTCAGGCTGATCGCTGCACCCCCTGGGTTCATGATGGGGCCAAAGCGCTGCATCATGCTCACAAACGAGTAGGAGCTGGCAGACATGGCTGCCAGGTAGCCCTTGCGGCTGGTCTCCAGCAGCGGCTTGGTCACCTCAGGGCCGTTGGCCAGGGAGTGCACCTGTCAGCAGTTTGAAAGTTGTTTTAGCCATTGTCACATACCGCACATGCACCAGGACGCGGCAAGCACTGCAAGGGTGTGAACCCAGGAAAGAATGCAGCAGGAAGCGTACAAGCACATGCCAGCCCCATCTGTGCTCTGGTGCAGAGTTGCTGCAGGAGCTTGCAAGCACGCGTGTGCTCAAGTCATGTCATTAACCCCACAACAAACCCAAGTGTTGCTCATAATGTTACAAAAGCAGATATAATGGCTGCTCCAGCTCACCACAATGTCGATGTTGCCCACGTCTGCCTTCACACGCTCTGCGATCTCGCTGACAGTGAACGCACCCGCGCCTGCGTAGCGCTTGTTGGTGCGCACCTGGGGCAGCACACAACACACAGCCAGCAACAGCAGCAGCAGCAGGCGAAGGTTTGGCGAAGGTTTGTTCAGTTGCAAGCAAGCAAGCAAGCACCATCAGCCGCAGCTGCTGTTGCCTCCAGCCACTACTGCCGCACTGCAACTGGCCCAGGACGCCAGCCCGAACCAGTGCCTGAAAGACACATTTGCGCCCAGCCACTGCTGCACCTATGTCGTTGCTCCTGGAGCATATGTCCTTTGGCGTGCCACAGACTGCATCCAAGCGTGTTGGTGGCGCGGCACGATCCAGCATCAGACACCGTCCGCCTCGCAGCAGCTGCTGCTGTCAGATGCTGGCTTCCGCAGCAGCATCTGTCAAGTTGCCCCAGCCGACAAGTACCCCAAAGCAACTCAACAGCCTCCACCCCTCAGGCGCGTCAAGTACCCCAGCTGCACAGCACTGCATGCAGGACTCATGAAATCGGCAACACTTCCTGCCGTAACAATATGTAACATGTTATGTAACACCGCAACAGCCTCACCTCCTCGGGCACGTCCTCTGGTGTGTCAAAGACTGCGTTCATGAGGTGGATGTGCGCAAAGTCGAGCATGTGCTGTAACAAATGTAACATGTTATATAACACCGCAACAGCCTCACCTCCTCGGGCACGTCCTCTGGTGTGTCAAAGACTGCGTTCATGAGGTAGATGTGCGCAAAGTCGAGCATGTGCTGTAACAAATGTAACATGTTATATAACACCGCAACAGCCTCACCTCCTCGGGCACGTCCTCTGGTGTGTCAAAGACTGCGTTCATGAGGTAGATGTGCGCAAAGTCGAGCATGTGCTGTAACAAATGTAACATGTTATATAACACCGCAACAACCTCACCTCCTCGGGCACGTCCTCTGGTGTGTCAAAGACTGCGTCCATCGGGTAGATGTGAGCAAAGTCCAGCATGCCGCCGTTGGACAGCTTCCGGCTCTCATCAAACTTGCCGCGCCTGAAGCTGGTCTCAAAGATGTTCAGAGCAGGCACCTGTGGCGCGACAGTTTTGCACGTGAACATGCAGCATGAAGACGTATACATTGGTGCCAGCGTTATGTTGTGAGGATGGGCATTGCGTGGCGTTTTACATTGGGGTAACAGCGTATGTGTGCGAGTGCAAGCGGCATACAGTGTCTTCCACACGCTGCAGCGAGACCATGGCTGCAGTAGATGCATGACGACAGCTGCTTGCTTGTTGCTAGTACCAATCGCCTAGTGATCCAATCCAGGGCGGCAGGTGCATGCGGTGCGCACTCAACAAGCAGCAATGGTAATGGCTGCAGTGCAAGCATACTGCCTGCAGCTGGGATTGCCAGCAGACATACTTATGCGCATCTCGGTTTTATATAACATTGTATACAAAGGCACTGCAGACAAACACTTGTCGCGTGATGACCTGTGACCTGCTCTGGCTATTGCTGATGCTAAGCCCTGCTGCTGCTGCTGCTGCTGCTGCTTGATGCTGCTGCTGCCGCTGCGTCAAGCCTTACTGCTGCTGCTGTCGCCTCAGCACAGGCACATTGGTTGCCAGAACAGAACGATAGGCTTCTGGCACACATTAATGCATGTTCCAGACTCAAGCATCCAGCGAGAGCTGCTGTTGCAGGTGCCATAACTCACCCAGACACCCAGAGAAATCTCTGCACCAGCCTCTGCCAGTGCCTTTGCAATGGCCCAGCCGAAGCCCTGCAAGCGCAAACGTCATTTTGTAAGCTGTTTGTATTGTAATTGCGTCAATCAGCATCTGGTAGGTCAGAAGAGCGCTGATCTAACGCCCACCTGGTCGTCAGCAACTCCTGCGATAAACGCCTTCTTGCCTGCACACGATCAGGGAGCTTGATGAGCACCTAAACCTG
The DNA here is from genome assembly GCA_902809745.2 of Tetradesmus lagerheimii. Taxonomy (NCBI): domain Eukaryota; kingdom Viridiplantae; phylum Chlorophyta; class Chlorophyceae; order Sphaeropleales; family Scenedesmaceae; genus Tetradesmus; species Tetradesmus lagerheimii. The sequence goes on along the minus strand of CADDIJ020001842.1, from coordinate 49,858 downwards.
TGATATGAAAGCATTGTAGTTATGGACGCAACGTCGCCCTACGCACCAGTCAGGTCGATAGACAGGCCAGCTGCTGCAGCAACACTGCGACGGCCAGAGGCAGCGGGACGTGCGACGACGCTCCTGAGACCGTTGGGCACAGTCCTAACCATCCTGCTTGTGCAGGCGGTGAATGGGCGAGCTGTGCACATTGACATTGCCATCTTTGCAAGTGTGCTTGAATACAACTGCAAACAGGCACTGTTCAATGCGGCTGCAATTCGTCACTGTAGAAAGGTGTCTAAGCAGCGGAGGGGCAGGCGGCAAAAGCCGGAACAAACGCCACGTAATCTTTCAGACCCTTGCTTGCAGAACCCGCTAGTGACACGGACATGTGCAGTTCACGCCCTGCTGGCTTTGCACTCAGAAAGTACTAGTGGTTACCCGTGGCTCCGCCACTCGCATCTGGCACGGAAGACAGGCATGGAGGTGCATTGTGTTGTTCAGGTGTGTTACATAAGCAAAACGTGGCCAGCGGCTTGTTGCAGCATGTGACATTTGCAGCTACCGCAACCACTGCAGCTGCAGCATGAAAGATTATAAATACATGCCAGAGCTCCAACATGATGATGATGATGATGATGCCAGAGCTCCAGGGCCGAGTTCCTCAAGCACACTGTTCCAGTGCCGAGTGTGAAGCTCAAACCCCGATGCCCTGGAACACCTCACGATACACAACATTCTTAGTGTACACACCAGCTGCAATAGCCGCAGTAGCACGGAAGCCCCCAACCACCAACACCTTGAGGGCACTCCAGATGCCAACCCGCGAGAAGGCAACATACAACTGACCATGCGAGAACACAGGGCGAGGCAGGTATACACCTGCTGCCTTGAGGGTCTGCCCCTGCGCCTTGTTGATTGTCATGGCATATGCAACGCGCACTGGAAACTGGCGCCTGCACATATCAAAAGGCATAGCCTGTGCATCAGAGGGCTGCAGGTTCAGGCGTGGCAGCCACACCACTCGGCCCTTTGCGGGGCCTGTGGCCACCTTTGCCTGGATGAAGTTGTCCATGAGTTTCGTGACCACCATGCGTGTGCCATTCGCCAATCCTGCAGACATGTTGCGCAGCAGAATGATAGGGCACCCAACGTGCAAGCGCAGCTTGTGTGGCGGCAAGCCAGACATGCGCAGAGTGTTCAAAAACTCTGGTGGATACAGGTGACCTTGTTGCTCACCGCGCACCACTGAGTCAGCACTGCTGTACACACGGCTCTCAACCTGAACACCGTCAAGCCGGGGTGCACACATCCTTGCTGTCATCAGATCATTCACTGCATCAACATCATCATTCAGAGGCGTAAGGATCGCACGCTCCACAATGTACTGCTGTCGTGCAGCATCACCGCTTTGGCTGTCAATCTCCCCATACACAGCATCTATCAATTCCTGCAAAGTGCCCTCTTGCTGCCCTCCGCCACACACGACCTCATCAGGCAGGCGTATGTAATCCTCGCCTACAGCAGCGCATGTGGGCTCGGTGCCCTCGCCCACGCGCTGCAGCCAATCTGCAAACTGCTGCTGCTTTGCCGCTGTTGTTGATCACGCTGTGCACGGGCAAACAAATTCTGCACCCAATTGCGGCGAGGGGCGGGGTTTGCTGCAGGAGCTGCGCCACTGGCACCAACAGCTGCCACAACGACAGCAGCAGCACCGAGTAACATGCCTGCATTGCCTGCTGGACGCGCTTGCTGGGCTGCTGCGGCAGAGCTCCAACATGATGATGATGATGATGATGATGATGCCAGAGCTCCAGGGCCGAGTTCCTCAAGCACACTGTTCCAGTGCCGAGTGAGAAGCTCAAACCCCGATGCCCTGGAACACCTCACGATACACAACATTCTTAGTGAACACACCAGCTGCAATAGCCGCAGTAGCTGCACGGAAGCCCCCAACCACCAACACCTTGAGGGCACTCCAGATGCCAACCCGCGAGAAGGCAACATACAACTGACCCTGCAACACTGCAACATCAACAATTGGCAGCAGGAATGGAAGCGTTTAGCGCAGCACACCTTGCCTCACAGTGACGATCATGAGTTGATGGAAGACATCAAGCTGAACATCAAACGTCCACAAATTGCTCTCATGGCAATTCCAACATGCCAGCATCGTTTGTTTTGCTTGCTGTGCTGCTGCTGCTGACGTACCTGGTGTGTGAGCTGCTGCTGGCTGAGCTCCATCTGTTGCAGGAGGACTGGCGAGTGGAGCTCCAATTGCAGCGGGGGAAACTCCCACTGCAACATCAACAATTGGCAGCAGGAATGGAAGCGTTTAGCGCAGCACACCTTGCATCACAGTGACGATCACTGCTCTGCAAAAGTTCGAGAACACTGTGAAGACATCAGTGCCCGCACAACATTCATCCCAGCAAATCTCACCTTCCTCGTGTCGATCATCGCGATCTGCTTGCCTCGCAGCGTGCTGCTGCCGCTGCAGAGACGCACTGCTGTTGGGTGTGGTGGTTGCTGCAGCCGTGGCAGTGATGGCCAGCAAGATCACGCTGATCACTGCCCACCACCTCAAGTACAACGTGTATGCATCATTCGAGCACCAAAGTCGTTCAGCGCTGTGCTTGGTGGTTACAACTGCGACGCATTCCAGGAACAGCGCTGATCGCAAGGTGCTGCATGTCACAGGTATGCGGTTGAAAAACCAAAGCGATTCGCGACGCTGCACTGCTTGTATCCACCGAGTTCCGCACACGCCCTGGGGTTCAAGGGCCAGGTCCTAAGCGAGGCTTCTGACTGACTGACGGACTGACGGACGGACGGACGGACGGTATTTCTTTTAAGTAATGGATGGATGGATGGATTCGATCGAAGCCTAATTATTGCAAGCTACTGGTCTTTCATGTGTTTCTTTTGACCAAAGCAACGCAAGCATGTTGCTGTCGAGAGCAGGCCGAAGTGGCCTGCTAGGTGCAAGGCAGCAGCCCGCAGCACGCCCATTTAGTTACGTGAACCGTTCCCGTATCGTTGCTGCCCATGCCCGCAGTCGCAGGCCTAGAACAGACGCTGAGCCGGAGGTCCCGGAGGAGGAGCAGCAGCAGCCAGAGGCTGATCAGCAGCAGCCTGAGGTTGTCAGGAGCAGCAGGGGCACAGCTTCAGCTCGCAGGAATGTGCGCGCAACACGGTCGTCAGCACAAAAGCTGGTCACTCCTCATCAAGCCTTGAGGGAGATGGGCATCATTGCAATCAATGATAAGGGGTGAGTGGGCAGGCTCTGCTGCCAGGCTGCCATGGCAGACCATGGTCATGTGTATGCTGCACTTCCATGCTGCTGGTGTGCCACACCTGTAGTCAGGCAATACCAGCAGTGTTCCATCGATGGTGCAGTGCACGCAATGCTGTTATGTGTGCATCCTTGCTGTCATGATGTGTGTAGGGTTTTTACGCCCTTGGTGCATTGCTCCCTGCTCTCTGTCAGCAGCTCTGCATCTGAATGCATCACGAAGAGTATGACTGAAACATATCGTGTTTCAGCCATGCTAGCGAAAGTACTGCAGAGGGGATATGTGGCAGCTGCCTTGCCGCTGGCCAACACCGCAGCAGCACCTACATGTAGTGCTGCACGTCACCCCTGCCTGTTGTTTGCTGAGCAGTGCAGCTGCACTGCTCATGTTGCATACACACATTCAGACTTCTTGCCCTGCAAAACGCTGCCAGGCACACACGTGCTATCCTGCACTCAATGTCAGTAACACGCTGCGTTTTGTTTTGTCACATTGTTGCTGCTTGCAGGAAGCCGTTTGTGGATGTGTCCTGCCTGGGCAGCGGCAAGCCGCGCTGGTACGCGATCGGGGTGAGTGAGCTGCTGAGTCGCTGAGTAACTGAGTCCAGCTGGGGGTGTGTGCCATCTGGTACTGTGCTAGGGTTAGGTCAAGCTCAGCTGGTGAGGCAGAAGGAGCAGCTGGTCATCATTTGCACACACGACAGCACCGGCTTCTGATCAGATTATCCGTGTATTCGCTGATCTGCTGATCCTCCTGCTGCTGTCCACACTGGTTTTTCATGCTGCAGCTCGTTGAGAGCAAGGAGAGCCGCTACTTGGAGCAGCTGGCTGTTACGTTTGACCAGTACGGCCTCAGCTTTGACCCGAAAGTGCTGTACAGCCCACCTGCACCTGGGGATGATGCGGCTGCAGCAGCAGTACAGCAGCTGCTGCAGAGCAAGGACATTGTGGCATGGGTGCCCAAGAAGAAAATGATGGTGAGCTGGGCCCTTTTCTTTTTGGACTGGCCAGCTGCATACAACATGGATACGGTGGAAACTAAACAAGTACCCAACGAGCAGTAGGACGTCTTTGTTGCAGGTTTTTGTTGCGTATGTATCTGTGCTGTGCAGTTGCAAATCAGCAGCGCTTGGCACCATACGGGGCTTGGCAGCAGCAGCAGCAGCACCAGTAGCAAGCGTGCAAAGGGTAGCAGCAGCTGTCCTGCAGCACAGGGGGCGGATTCTCAAACAGGCAGCACATCTAGAACAGGAGGTGTACGCATGTATGATGGTGCTGCTGTGCTAGTGTGCATGCAAGAGGAGGATGTGTACGCACCAGATGCCTGTACAGTATTCTACAGCTGACGCGTGTATAACAGCGCTCATGCGCCTGTACAGCCGCAGCAGATGCATGTATGCTGCCGCTGACCAATATGCCTGCTCACTGCGTCATACATGTTTGCTGCAGGTGTACAGTCCTAACACGGACCGGCTGTCAGAGCGCGATGTGGTGTATGGCAGGGGCACAGGCGCCAGCACGCTGCTGCTGCACATGACGCTGGACCCGCTGCTGTTCGACATGTGAGCATTACTGCTGCTGCTGCTGCTGCTGGTGCGGCTGCATTGTGTATTTGATGCCATGAAGCAGCAATCAGCTGCATGAACATGTGAGCATTGCTGCTGGTCGCCGTGCAGCTGCATTGCATATTGACACTATCAGCTGATCATATGCATGGTATGCATGATCATATGTATGCATGCTATTGCAAACTCTTAGATGGCTCCGTTATTTTGACGGCGGCAGACGGTACTGAGCCATAGCAGCTGGTTGCGTTCTGAGTGGCAGCAGCTGGCGCAGCTGCGCTGGTGTCTTTTGGCCTCCAGACATGCTGCCGTGGCGTCCTTCTTGCTGCTAGATGTTTTGCTGACTGCTGCATTGCTATGTCGTCACCGCTTTTGCTGCTGCAGCCTGACCAACACGTACTACTTCCTGTCCTGGAGGGACGAGCAGCTGGTGCCAGCCATGCTGCTGTACCAAGCCGACCTTCTGCCACCTGACCAGGAGCTGGACGAGGTGAGCAAGCATTGTGGTTTGCACGACGTGCACCTCACGATATCAAGTGATCAGTATCAAAGCAGATACTTTTCCTGGCACGCACCCTCGGTTGCCCGCATCTCTGCACAAACACAGAAGCTGACCTGCAATGCCTCCTGCTGCATGTGCTGCCTATATTGCCGTCTGCGCTTGATGCCAGACCTTCCAGTTAAGCTGTCACTTCATGCGTGCTTTCCTCAGCTGTGCATCTCCCGTTGCGTGCGCAGGTGTACCAGCTGCCTGAGCCGTGCAGCGCTGAGTTCCTGGCAGCACTGGCGCAGTGGCAGTTCACGCCGGAGGCTGAGGACGAGGAGCAGAAGCGGCGCGAGTTCTACGGCATGGGAGGGGGCACCACGTTCGGCGAGGTGAGCTACAATGCAGCAACATCACCTTACAGCTCACCACTGAATGCTACTAATGATTTGTCCTAACAGGGTGCTGACCTTGTGCGGCTCTGCAATTTTGGTCGCTTGACGTCAACCAGTAAGCGTGGGTGTGCACATCGGAGCGGCGAGTGTAGCAACAACGTGAAGCTGGCATGGTACTGCTCATCAACGCGGCTGATGTATACTAGAGTCAGGTCTGGCGGCCTGAAGTTGCACGGCGACGTATACCAAAGCAAGGTATGTGACCTGCGCTCTCGTTTCATGTCTTCTGCCAACCCATACGTGATGTTGCACACTGCGCATGTGCTTGTTTGCAGAGTGAGCGCTACGACAAGGACAAGCGCAACATGGAAAGGGACGAAGCAGGCAATATCATCTACCGCCATGGCTATGCAGGGGACTACAACAACCCCAGCCGTTGGTCCAACGGTCCAGGCAGCAGCAGCAGCAGCGACGAGTTTAGTGGGAGCAGGGGCCGTGGCCGCGGAGGCCGAGGTGACCGCGGAGGCCACGGTGCTAGGGGCCGTGGGCGGCAGCAGCAATACCAGCAGCGGGATCAGTACCAGCAACAAGAGCAGTATCAGCAGGCTGCTAGGGGCAGCTATGACGAGTATGGACAGAGCAGCGGTTACAATGACGGCTACAATAGCGGTGGCAGAGGCAGGGGGAGGGGCCGCCAACAGCAGCCGCGGCAGCCGTGGCAGCAGCAGCAGCACCAAGCGGATGCTGGCGGCTGGTTTGACGGAGGAGCAGCTGGTGTTAGGGATGATTCTGTGCGGCAGAATCAGATGGATTGGATGGGGGAGATGGGGTCGGGGCGCTACAGCGACGATGAAGGCCGTGATGCGGCACCCAGCGGCTACAACGCAGCGGCCGGCAGGGATGGGCAGCGGATTGGCGGCAGGGATGACTCATGGCGGCAGCAACAGATGAGTTACATGGAGGACATGGGGTCGGGACGGTATAGTGATGAAAGTGGCGTGTCGGGCAGCGGCGACGAGTGGCAGCCGCCGGCACGGCGAGGTGGGGCTGGTGGAGCTGCTGGAGCAGCACCTGCTGGGCGAGGCGTCGGCAAGGCCTTTGGTGGCACTGGCGACGCAGTACGGCGCGGGCAGATGAGTTACATGGAGGACATGGGCTCGGGGCGTTATAGCGATGATGAAGGACCAGATGCACCGCGTGGTGGCGGAGCACGAGGGTGGGGAGCGGGATCAGGCGATGTTGGGGGCAAGGATGAGTCTGTTAGGGAGCGGCAAATGGACTTCATGGGGGAGATGGGGTCGGGCCGGTACAGCGACATGGACGACAGTGGGGACGAGTACCAGCCACCACCTAGGGCCCCCCGTGGCCAGCAGCGGCAGCAGCAGCAACCGCAGCAGAGGCGGCAACAGCAAGACCCACAAAAGGGCAGCCTAATGTCGGAGTTTGCCGATGCCTTTGAAGGCATGGAGGCGAACTCTGACTGGTTTGCGTCGGGCAGTGGGGATAGCTTTGGCAGCGGGTTTGACAGCCCGAGCAGCAGCAGGGGCGCAACGCAGCGCAACAATGGGCAACGAGGCAAGGGTGGACCAGCCGAGGCTGGTCCTGGAAGAGCCTCGTACATGGATGAAGGCAGCTTTGGCTGGGGTGAGGGTGGAGCCAGCGGGGAGTTTGACAGCGAAGGCCCCGCAGCCGCCAAGCAGTTGCATGACGCTTGGAAGCAGGATGGGGAGCCAGATTTTTGGGCAGGGTATGGCGGTGCGGGTTTCGACAATCAAATAGCAGCAGTAGCTGGTGATAACCCGCTGCTACAGCAATTGGCGAGCATGCCTGACAATGCCAGCAAGCAGCCACAACGGCAGCAGCGGCAAGCACCAAGCGGCAGGCAGCAGCGGCAGCCAGCGGCGAGGGGTGGGCGCAGGGGCGGCCGCGCTGGTCGTGGCGCCGGTGGTAGGGCTGGTGCTACCGATTGGAAGCTGGCAGCAGACAGCCCAGATGCTGCAGATGGGTTTGAAGATGGGTGGGCAGATAGGATGATGTGGGATGGCAATGACAGAGTGGGGCTGGATGACGTGATGAAGAGCTGATCCAATTGCTGTCAGATAGGTAGCACGCGGTGGTGCCTATGTGGTAGTTCCACGTGTGTGACGTGTGGCGCCCAATCAAGGCGTTTTCGATGTGGCACGTCATGAACCACTGTTCGCTAGTAGCAGTCTTGTACATAGGTTTTCCTCTTATGCTGCTATATTGGGTTGTCAAAGCCGGCTGGTTGGCATGTTCATGTGACTCCCTTATATGTTATAAAGTGATATGCCTTCTGGTCACCGTGTCACCCCGAACGGCGTTGTGCCGCCGTGCGGCAGGAATAGTAGCACTGTCCTTGGACAGCACCGTCACGGTGGTCAGAGTTGACAGTTTCACACTGCATAGTATGTTGGAACCCTTTGAACACTACATAAGTCCTCTGTTACACTTGTAACACCCTCTCCTTTAGCCTAAAGTACGAGTCGTACTTGGCAACAGCATCATGGCATCACAATCACGCTCAAGAAACCAGCTGCCACGGTTTCGGTTTGCTGTGCCAGCAACAGCAAGCACATTGATGACAACTGTACAAAAGAGGAAGACCACACATATACGCTCTGATCATCCCAACACACAAACATTGCTGCTTGGTGGCGTCTGCCCACATCATGAGCATGATGCGCGCAAGGTCCGTGTTGTTGTAAAGCCACAACTCTTTCACTCGTTTGACCCTGCCCACCGCCATCATTTCACACACGTTTCCAACAGCGGTTGTGGATGCCGCTGTTGTAACCTCACAGCTGCTGTCTCGACAGCAGCATCTCACTTCCCACACACTTCAACCGGTGCTGAGCACCTCGGCCACACTGCTGCCGTTGCTGCTGCAAGCTCACAGCCGCAGCCAGCACAGTGGCAGCTTACTCGCATCACCTCATGCACACTGCTGCTGCTGCTGCTGCTGCTGGGACCCCTCAGCTCACTTCTCGCGCACTTCAAACAGCACCTCGTTCACGCGCTGCCAGCCGTATGTGAAGGGCGGGTGGTACTGGTACAGCTTCACGTCACCAACAGGCACCAGGCCCTCCTCCTGGCAAAACACCAGCAGCAGCAGCAGCAGCAGCAGGCTACTTGAACAGTGCGTACTGCAGTGACGCGCTGAAAGCGCTGCACAACACCAATCAGGCCCTCCTCTGCCTGCAGCAGCCAAAGCAGCAGCATCAGAATATGTGTGTTAAGTTGTTATATGTGTGTTATTGATGTAGTGCTAGCTGCATTAGGATGCGGTATCGGTACTAGGTGACAACGGCAACTCGCACCAGACTCGCCTCCTGCAACAGCAGCAGCTGCGTGTCATGAGTTTGCGCCTTTTCACTGCATGATCCTTGAAGACAAGCTTCAGATGCAGCAGTTTGGGAGCCTTTGACAGTGGTGTGACATGACAATGCGACATTCGCTCCCGCTTCTCCAGTCGCATCATGTACTGGTTGTAAAAACATAACGTGTTACTCACCACCAGCAGTGCGACCAGCTCCTGCTGCTGACTCCACCAGGTCCCAGGCACCATCCAAGCACATGTCCAGAGAAGCACACAACAAACTGTCACAAGACAATGTAACAAGCTACTTACCGCCAGCAGTGCAGCCAGCTCCTGCTTCTTCCTCTCCGCCAGGTCCCAGGCACAACTCCAATCAAATGTTTTGAGTTCAGCACACAACAACCATTCATATGACAATGTGACAAATGTAACGAGTTGCTTACCGCCAGCAGTGCGACCAGCTCCTGCTTCTTCCTCTCCACCAGGTCCCTGCCGCGCACATGGCCCCTGAAGGTCAGCACCGCTGCAGTGTGGCCAGGCACCTGCAACAATGCAGCAGCAGCAGCAATCTTTGGGTCACGTTGATAAAAAGCATCACGCAGACCATGAGCTGCACTGCACAGTTGGCGCACATAACCCCTGAAAGAGTCAACACCGCCACAGTGTGGCCCGGCAACTGCAACAACGCAGCGGCAGCAGCAGCAGCAGCAACAATGTTGTTTGGGCCAGACAGAAGAAGTGCACAGGGCATGGGCTGCACTGCACAGTTTGGCGCGCATGGCACCTTGCCTCGCCATCAGCCACGAATACTGGCCACTGCAAAGCACCAGGTTGGTTGACGGGGAGCCCGCCTGCTGCATGCACTTCGCTGGGCTTGCGGATGTGTAGGCAGTGACAATGACATTGGACAGCAGCCAGTGCTCACCTCTCTGATGTTGACGTCTGGGTTGTTGGGCTTGGGCAGCGATGAGGCATCATACCTGCAACACCAGCAGCAGCAGCAGCGGTGGAGCTGTAATCAGTGCCAGCACGAAGCGTTACAAACATATTAGTTCAACTGCAATAGTAGAGGTGGGCGGCAGCTAGTGCGGAAGCCGTTGCCGTCCCCAGCTGTGGTGCGCACCATGCGTGTAATTCTGCCTGGCCATCATCACAGCACAAGCACCCAGCACATCAACAACGGAGCAGCAAAGCAGCCTGGACAGGTGCAGCATGGGGCTCACTTGCTGGGCATGACAATTAAGGGGGAAGGATACTAAATACCAGGGCGCTGGCTATCAGTGCTGAGCACGTTTCACCTGTGTTTCTGCATATAATAGTATTATATACTCCCTTTCAAGCAACTTCTGGCACTGACAGCCCATCGGACAACCAGCCACAGCAGCAAAACCACCCTGCTGCACCCAAGGGTGGTCCTGACATATGACATTTGGAACGGTCGGCTCTCAATTTTATTTCATCGAATGATTGATTTTTGATATAAGATCTTATCATGACAATCCTATCGAGTTTCATACAGTTTTAGGGCCCGAATTTTCAGCGTTTGGTGATCGTGCACACGCTCTGATTGTGATATGTCTCGAATCTCCCCAGACCCATTTGGGCTGTTTCTCAGGTCAATGAACATTGTATCTGGCGCATAAAAGCTTTCGCCCACAGTTCCGTTTGCGTGTAATGTCTGCACCCGACAACTGCGGAGCCCGCGTGATGCTAGCTGGGCACAGCAGACCGCATACTGACGTGTATTGATGTTTGTTTCACATTATGCGTACTATAGAGCGTTTGTAGCAGCTGCAGCATCGTTCACGGAGAGCTGACCAGACAGCAGCATAGCAGCAGAAGCCCACTTTTAGCGAGGCCCCGAAGGCTCCAGGTGCGATTCATGCCACGAATGTACGCTAACAATGAATAGTGTCTATACGTTGCGTTTGTGATCCACTGTGGCCCCCTGTTCTCAGAGTGCCTGTGCTGGCAGGTCCAGCAGCAGCAGCACTTCCAGCGAGAGGCTGAACACACTGCTTCAAAAGCATGGACACAAGGCTGCAACACAGCTAAAACGACATAACAGGTTGTTTGTAACTGCAAAATGATCCTTTTCAGCGCAAAAAGATGAGCAAACCGTTAAAAGGTCACCCCAGCCTGGTGCCTTCTTCCTAATAATAATAATAATAATAATAATAATAATAATAATAATAATAATAAATCCTTGTAATCCATACCTTTCGGCATCGGCAACCGCGCCTCACCCACTGGGGAGGCGGAAAGCAGACTGATTATTCTCTCTATTTTCGGTGTAAGGTAGACCACCCAGACCCTTACACTCCTTACTAGGCAGCATGTGGGAATCACCCCATACGGTGGACTGCATACCTGGTGCCTTCCTGTAATGCTGCTGTGTGGTCAACCCCCATAAGACCTGGGGTTTAGCGTCCAAAAAGTCAACAATCTATTTTTCATTGCATGTTAATCATACCTTCCAAGTTTCAGCCCTTGGGCATGCCCCAGTGCTGAGAACCAGAATTAGTATCCTTCCCCCTTAACAAGCCAAAAGCACAGCAGCATGTAACAGATGTGGCGCTGCGCTCACTTGCTGGGCATGCATATCAACAAGCGGAGCACAGCAGCATGAAAAGATGTAGCATGGGGCTCACTTGCTGGGCATGACAAAGCTCATCTTCACGTCACCAGCTGCATCGTTGGGCAGCGACTCGGTGCCGGCCTGCAGCAGCAGCAGCAGCAGCAGTAGCAGCAGTGGCAGCAGCAGCAGCGAAGTTTTTGAAGGGCTCTGGCATAGCTCATCTTGATGTCCCAGCTGCATTGTAGGCAGCATTGATGAGTGGGCCGTGACAATGCAGTTGTACAGTAGCATGCCAGAACATGGCTTGTCACGGTTAAACAATGGCAGCAGGATTTGGAAAGTAACAAAAGTAACAGAAATAACATGCCAGGTGCTCACCATCTCCATGATGACTGGGGAGGTCATGGCGATCGCCTCACTGCTGCCTTGCTGCTTCTTGCCGCTGCCCTCCTGCAAGCAGCAGCAGCAGCAGCATTGTTTGAGTATTCAAAGCCAGCACCAGACATCATAGCAATGCTGTTGCTGGGTGGTGTTTGGACGGCGCTGTGTTGCTGGGCTGCCAATGCAGGCTGCTAGAACAGTTCGTGGACGCCAACACTGCTGCTGCCCAAACTTCCACACCGCATGTACCAAACAGCTGCTACCGCTGGCCAGTGCAGAGTAAATACAACTGTGCAAGCCGGCAGTAAGCGCATTGCCTTCATGATGGCGCTGCCCCCAGCCATGTTGTTGCAATGCTGCCGCTGCCGCTGCTGCTGTGCCATGCTGTTGATCCTGCTGCTGCAACTTGACCACTAACGATGTCCGTGTGCACTGGTGCATTCGTGGCTATCTTCCCACTGCCCTGCCCTGCAGCAGCTACAACTGCTTCAGCTATGACTGTGACTATCGCTGCTGTTGCTGCTGCTGCTGCTGCCAGCCACTCACAATCTCCATGTGCACTGGTAAAGGCGTGGCTATCTCCCCACTGCCCTGCTGCAGCTACAACTGCTTCTGCTATTAATATCGCTGCTGCTGCTGCTGCCAGGCCAGCCAATCACGAGTTCCATGCGCACTGGTGATGTCATGGCTATCCCTCCACTGCCGTGTCCTGCTGCAGCGACAACTGCTTCTGTCTATGACTGTCACTATTGCTGCTGCTGCTGCTGCTGCTGCTGCTGCCAGGCCAGTCACTCACAATCTCCATGCGCAATGGTGACGTCATGGCTATCCTCCCACTGCCCTGCCCTACTGCAGCTACTGCTATGACTATCACTATCGCTGCTGCTGCTGCCAGCCCAGCCACTCACGATCTCCATGCGCACTGGTGACGTCATGGCTATCTTCTCACTGCCCTGCCCTGCTGCTGTGTTGTTGCCAAAAATGAAGTTGGCAATCTGCAGATAGCGGGTGCAGCAACCAGCCGCAGAAGTTTAACCAGCAGATGAGCTTGCAGGTATGAATGGGGGGCAGGACAGCACAGCAACTATTGGAGCTGTTGCAGCATGAAGTGCCTATTTCCATTCTTCAAAGTTGCACTGCTGCTGCGTTGCACCACTCTTCTTCCTCTGCAGCAAGGTGGTCAGTCCACTTGCTAGTTGGCTCCTTCCATCACACTGAAAGCAGCAACAAAGCTGTTGGCTGGCTAGGCTCACCCTCCTGAAGCCTGATCACTAGACCTCCGCATTGTGCCGCCCACTGCCTCCAACACCTGCTGCTGCTGCTGCTGCTGCTAGAGCAAATGCTGGTGGGCTCACCTTCCTGAAGCCTGATGACGAGGCCTGCCGCATCGTGCCGCCCACTGTCACCAACATCAACACCCACAGCTGCTGCCGCTGCTGCTGCTGCTGCTGCTGCAGCAGCAGCGGTTGGCCACACTGAAAACAGCATAGGTTACTAGTCAACTCACCTTCCTGAAGCCTGATGACAAGGCCTGCCCCATTGTGCCGCATTGACTGCCCCCAACACCCACACCCGCTGCTGCTGGAGAGCTTGGCCACACTGACAGCGGCATAGACTCTATAGCAGCGATTGCTGGTGTGCTCACCTTCCTGAAGCCTGATGACAAGGCCTGCCTCATTGTGCCGCTGACTGCCACCAACACCCACACCTGCTGCTGCTGCTGCTGCTGCAGCAGCGGTTAACCACACTGAAAGCAGCATAGCTCACCTTCCTGAAGCCTGATGACGAGGCCTGCCTCATGGTGCCGCTGACTGCCACCTCAGCGATGAGCATGGGACCATACTGCCGCAGCTCCGCAGGGGAGCGGCCACTCCACCAGCTGCAGCATAATGATCAATTGATATCAGAAATCAACACAATCAGACCCAGCGCAATGAAGAGGCATGAAGAGGCATTAGGACAACAGCTGCTCCAAGCAGGCAAGGAAACAAATGATCAGTGCAGATAAAGGGTGCAACGTTGTGTGTGGGGCTGAACAGGCCACACAACATTGTGTGTGCCCTGCGTGAAAGCACAGCACCTGGTGAACCATACAGCAGGGTATGATATAACCCCCTCACGGAGGCGACGTTGTCCTGCATGCATGCAGAGCAGAAATGCTAGCAACAGTAGGAGCAGCAGCAGCGTCACAAACACAGTGCCCTGCAGCGCACGACACTCACTTGCGCTGGCTGCCTAGCGGCCTGATGAGTGTGTACTTCGGCTTCTCACACTTCCTCACTTCCCACCTGCAGACATCAACACGTTGCGTGGCGAGCTGAGGCCTGAGTGACACTGCTGGGGTTGCTGCTGCTGTTCGCTTGCTTACCATATGCCGACGGGCCATAGCACAGCTGCTCCGCCCACTACTGAACCCACGACGACCAATGCAGTCTTCCAAGGCTCCATCCTGCTCGACTACGCTGCGAATTTCCTGACTCTCGTGGTGCCTGCCTGTAATACTGCCCCGCAATTGAGCCGAGTGCTCACTACAAAGCTAGCAGTTTCCTCGGTTTAAAGTTTTTCACAAAGCTTGGTGGAGTGCTGGGTGTGAGGTTGATCCAAGCCCCTGAAAACCCTGGCAAACATAGGACCCTTGAACACCACCTCAGCTTACAGGAAGCAGGGCACATCTGCCGAGGCATGTGTGCAGGGCAAAAAACTTGGTATTGATTTTTGTTCCACAGTTATGCGTCCCTCTCTCGCGTGCTGCTGCTGCCTGCTGCAGATGTGAAGCAGGCACTGCCTACTAGGGCCTAGTGGGCAGGACTGCTGCAATGGCACTGCTGTTGCAGCTGACGACCATTCTAAATGGCACGCCCACAACAAAGCATGTCAAATGCTATCCTTCGCAGCAAGTCACTTGCACATGCAGCAATGTCCTTGCGTCAATGGCAGGCCAACTGCCATGCGTACCACACTCGCACAACCGTCAGCTAAACAGAATCATAAGAGAAGCAGTGACATCATCACTGCATTGTCACCGACGAAAAGCTGCATGCGCAATGACTCAACATGAGTTGGTCCTAACCCAGTGCTAGCCCAGGCACTTTGTCTACAGAGACAGCTGGCAGAATTGACGGTCCCATTGGTGGGGTGGTAGTGACACATGTCAAGAGTGCGTGTACCCGAGTGTCATGCCCATACAGGTGATGAAGCTATTTATGCAAAACTCTGGTGCAGCTGCAGCAACAAACATCTGAACCCCAGCAAACGCAACATCAAGTCAACAGCATCAGATGCCTAACATGCATTTGCCCCACAGCCCGGTTCATGCACTAGTGCTTGCCGCAATGGCATATCAATGCAACAAATTGTGAGCCTGAGAGCAGCTGAACAACAGAAGTGCACAGTGATTGGCTTGCACCGAGATGCAAAGATGCATGCGATGTGGGCTGGCGAACCAACCGACCAAGAACACATGTGCGCAGCATGCACAGCAATACATGAAGCACGCTATGCACACTGAACACGTGTGTGTGTACTGGTGGTGTAACATGATATTTGAGTGTCCTTTCTATGCGCCTGTCCGTGAGCGTTTTGCTATGCTATTCGAGCCCTTTGGTGGTTCGTCTCAGACGTGGACTAATATTACTTCATGTCACCCTGCAGGGCCAGATATGGCCGCTTTCATGCAGCAGCGTCCTGCTTTGATAGTGCACTGTTGCTATCTGATGCGGTGTCAACCAGATACCGATCCTGAGTCTCTGTTGTCTTCTAAATCGATTGCTCAGGTGATTGAGGATGTTGATGAGTTCTTCTCGGTAGTTTCTTCTCTTTCTGAGAATGTTGTTGATGACGATGATGATGATGATGATGTCTTCTTCGAGTGTCCCTCCCCCTATGAGCCTCTCGTTGGCTCCTAATGGGGTTCCCACTCCTTGTTGGGTGGAGTATGTAATGTAATGTAATGTAATGTAATGTAACCACACCCCTAGATTATTCACCCCAGGTCACGCTGAGTGACAGAGTGACTACACTGATGTGCCGCAAGTGCGACCAGTGTCACATCAGCATCACAGCAGTGAGCCATTGTGACCTGGAATGCAATGCAAGGCATGTGTTGCAATGCTCGATAAGGCATGACATACTGCCATGCAACGACATCTCTGCTATGATAACACATCCAAATCCTCACTGAGAGGCAACCACTGTCCAGTGGCAAATGCGCAGGTATGCATCCATTCAAATTCGTGCATGGACAGTCATCCAGCAAAGGACCGACACATTCACACAGGGTGATATGCAACGCCCAACAGGACAAGATCAGCTGCACTGCAGTGCATAAGTAATACTCACCCAAGAATAAGCAGTGCAGCAACAGACGCGACACCCATCAGCAGATGCAGCAGCGGCCTTGCACCTGCTGCTGCACTCTTAGCTGGCTGCACAAACGAAAGCGCCTCTGTAACCTTGGACTCTTCGATCTGAACTGTGCCCACAGCAGCACACTGCGTTGCATTCTCAGCCGCCCTGCAATCTGTAAACGCCTTGGCCGCAGCTTTGTTGAATGCTGGTGTATCCGTTGTTGTGAACAGCAGCTCTGCCCTGCCAGTAGGTGCGAACTCGCAGGCACCGGTAGCATCACCCACACTGCCAACATCTAGATCAGTTCCAAATCCAAATTCGTCCCACTCGCAGAGCTTGTCAGCCTTGCAGGCAGTTTCGTTGAGGGTGCTGCTGCATGCTCCTGCAAAGCCCTTCAGCACGTTGACGCCAGCGCATGCGCCGTACAGGGCAGCGGTGAACTGCTGCGCCGCATCAGCGATTGCGTCACCGGCCGTCGTCGCCTGTTGTGTACAGGGCAGCAGTGTGAAACCGCATTAGATACATGCTGCACACGTGAGCGGCAGAGTATGTGCGTGTGTGGTATGATGCTATAGCTACTGTGCAACTTTCACCTGTGTAGTGCCACAACAAGTGTCTGTGTTTGCAGCAATGGTGCAGCAGCAAAAGGCGGTAGCGCACCCAGATACCAAGCTGTGTCTCACCGTTGTGTTGACCTCAGCGGTGGAAACACCCTCCGGCCAGCACATGCCAGTAGGGATGGTGAAGTTTGAGCCGAAAGCTTCGATGGTGAGGGCCTTGCTTGTCATGAAGCTGATGCTTGCGTCGAGCACATCAGTCCACTTGCAGCCGGAAACGCCTGCGCATGCCTCCTGGCTGTCAGCGCGGCATTTGAACACCTGGGCCATCTGCATGCAGTAGCAGCAGCAGCAGCAGCAGAAGAAGAAGATGCAAGTTGGAACGCCGCTGACAGTAACTTGCGCCTTTTGCGCAGGCTGTGATTTGCCAAAATGTTGAGCCACTATAAGAAGCCCAACTCGCATGGAGCACACTAAGCTTCAGAGGGTGCTCGATGGTGTGCGCTACATGCTGCGGCAAGTGTGCCAAAGTAGGTCTGGATCCACTGGGCATGCAGCACTTGGTGGCTGTTCACTGCAGACGTTTGACGTGCTAGATGGCACTGCGCTGCACTCACCACTGAGCCTGGGCACGCCAGCAGTTCCTCCCACACCGAGTCAGGGTTGGAGATGCACAGCCCCTCGTTGATGCTGTCAGTCCACTGGCAGTTGTTGGCGGTGTCAGCCTCGCACTGCGTGCTGTTGCTGTGCTTTGTGCAGGTGTAGTACATGGCTGCAACCTTCTGGGCCAGTCTGTGTATGCGACAGCAAGAATGACACCGTAAGACGAGAATGGTTAAATCATTTGTCTCTGTTCACAGTGTTCATTCACAATATCGTAGTAAGGATGCTGTGGCTGTGCATCCGTGCTGCTGCTGCTAAGCTGCAGGGGCTTAGCACCAGAGCACCGCAGAGCCAGTGTCCGGTACTCAGAAATTGAACTTTCAGCAGGTAATGCACTGACATAAATAGGCTTGCAGCTAATGCGGGATGTCGTGCATGCCGGAAAAGCAGGTCAAACGAGAGATGCACCAGCACTCACTTTGCCTGATCATCTGCTGCGATTTCCGCCAACACAACGACGGGGTTGGCACCTCAAAAGTCCGAAAACCACGTGCAGGTAGACACGGTGACAGGTTCAGCGAGCAGTTCGCGCCGGGTTGACCTGGCGTTGACGGCCAAACTTGTCGCCAGGAGCAGCACGATCGCCACGATCGATTTGCGCAAGTTCATTCTGAGAGTTGTGATGAGACGTTTGTGGCGTGCAGCCGATATGTGCAAGCACCAGCGAACACAGAAGACGAATCAAGACTGACAGATGAAATGCAAACAAGTTGAGTTACGATGATATGGTTCGGCTAGTGATGCAACAACACAATGATATCACTGCGTTGGAATATCAACTCAGATTCGCAGTCTCTAAGGCGCAGCATCATGTCACAAACGGCAGTGACATCACATGACATGACAGGCCATGGCCCCGCCTTGCAATGCATCACAGCACTGACTGTTCGCTGGACTGCACGTCGAAATAGCAACACTACCGTGCACGCATCTGCACATGGTGATGTCAAATGACCTTAGCATCAGCATATCAAATTCCCCTATGCTACCTGCACAGCTTCATTGCAGGACAGCAAATATCGGGTGCTCGGTTGCAGTCAGCACGTTTGCCGTCTTTAGAATAGTTAATGGATTATAATTTCAAATTAATAGTTAATCAGACGGTTAGCAGGGTCTCGCGCGGCCTGTGGGCGCCGTTCGTAGCATGACCAAGAAATCACCAGCTAGGACGGGTCGCCGGGCCCTAGCAGCTGCTGCTAAGCCAAGGCCAGTCACACGTGGCACTGTCAACTACGGGGCAGATGCTGAGGCAGCGCAGCAGCAGGATCAACAACCTCCTGCAGGGCAACAGCAACAGCAGCAGCAACAGCCTGGCCAGCAACAGCAGCCAGTGCTTGGTGCACTGCAGCAGCGTGCGGACCTACGGCGCCTGGACGCCTTGGACCAGAAGGTGCAGCAGCTTACAGCAGAAAATGCCGAGCTCAAGCAGAAGCTAGCCAGCCTTGAGCGCAGCAGCGTGAGCTCCGCTGCTGCCCTTGGGCAGACTAATGCCGCAGCCCTGTGTGCTACCCTGGAGCCTCAGCTTGTTGATCTCTCGCAGCAGCTGGCGGCAATGACAGAGCGGTTGGAGCAGCAGCAGGCCACGGTGCAAGCTGCTGCAGCAGCTGCAGAGCAGTATCGCAGTTTCCTGTCAGCCATGGGTGTGCAGGATGTTGCATCAGCGCGCGGCCAGGCGCGCATGTGGGACAGCACTGAGGCAGTAGCAGGACTGCAGGAGCAGCTGCAGCAGCAACGCGCTGCTTCTGCTGCGCTCGAGCAGAAGTATGAGGCGCAGCAGGTGATCAGCGGCCAGCTGCACTCTGCTGTGCAGGCGCTAAAGCAGCAGCTTGACAAGCAGGGCGGCGCCGTCACTGTGGTTGCGCATGCACCTGCTAACATGCACCCGGACCAGCTTGTTGAGCACCTGGCTGGGTGTGGTGGCATAGCCAAATGCAGCTTCATCAGCGCTCGGCTGGTCTATGAGCCGCGTAACAGCAGCAGCGGGCAGGGTCAGTCAGGTGGCGGGGCAAGCACTGCTGGCAACAGGGCTGCGGCTGGCGGCAGCGGCAGGGATGCGGGTGGCAGTGCAGGGGCAGGCAGCAGCAGCAGGGCAGCAGCTAGCAGGCAGCCTCTTGGCGTCTTTGAGGTGACCCTGGCTACGGCTAGCTTGCAGGACACCTATCTGGGCGGCCGCATGCGCGGCAACCTGCGGCGCGCGGGCCTGCGCGTTTATGTGGAGGCCAAGCTGACACAGCAGCAGAAGGAGCAGCGTAAGGCTCTGCAGGGGGTGCGCAAGTCGCTGCTTGCCAATGGCGACCAGGTGCGGTGGAGGGGCCTTACCTTGCAGCGGTGGCAGGCTGGTGGGGCTAGCAGCAGCGGGCAGTGGGTGGCTGTGCCCCCGCCGCCGCCACCTCCCCCTCAGTCGCCACGGGGGGCAGCAGCAGCAGGCAATGGTGGGGGTGCTAGCGTGGCAGGTTGAGCGGGGCAGGGGCTGGGCATGTTGTGAGATTCTATGGTCAGAATGTGTGTGGGCAGGCAGTGGCTCGGGTGGCTTCGGCAGTTGCGGCAAACCCTAACTGTGACATTTATGCATTTGTAGAAACATTTTGTACTGCTGACACGTGTGATGAGCTGAGTGTGCCTGGCTATCAGGCTTTCCATTGTGTGCGGGCACATAGAGGCGGGCCTGGCCGCCCGTCGGGAGGCATCACAGTGTTCTTGCGCCAGACCTCGCCTGTGTTTGGCAGCGCTGGTGTTTCTGTTACCACGGATGCCCGTGCTGGCATTGTTTGGGTGGAGGTTCCAGCATATAAACTAATGGTGGCGTGCGTTTACTTTAGCCCTGCTGGCTCCCGGCAGTACCAAGCAGGTGCCCTGCACACGAACCCTGTTGGGGTTCTTGCAGATGGGTTGGTGTCTGCTCATGCCCGTGGTTACCGCCACGTGGTGCTTGGCGACTTGAACATCCGTATTGGTTGCATGCGTGATGATGTGCCCACAGACGGCGAGCTGTGCGTACCTCCCCACATGCCTGGCCTTACCACGGCCATGCTGCAAGAATATGCAGGCATACCCGGCCCTCGGGCTTCTTGTGATGTTGTTGTGCACTCTGACCGTGCTGCGGCGCTCATGCACTGCTTGCGCTCAGCGTGCTCAGTGGTTCTGAACGGCCGCGCCCCGGGTGATGATACAGGTGCATGCACGTACTATGCGCTGGACGCGGCGGGTCACATGCTGGGCCAAAGTGTGGTTGATCTAAGCATGGTGTCTGCATCCTTGTTTGCAAGTGTGCGGAACTTTGAGGTGCTACCCTTTGCTCCTTCTACGTCGAGTGATCATTGTGCGTTGTTCTTGTGCCTGGCTGTTGTGCGGCACCTGGCCCAGCCTGAAGAGTTGCGTAACGTGCAGCCTGCATCTAGGACAGCAGGGCGGAGCCGCCGCACCGCGCCGCCCGCAAGCCAGCATGGGTTGACCACTGCTGGTCGGCGGCGTAGCAGGGAGTCTAGACCTCGGGCGTGCCGGCCGACAGCGGACAACAGTGAGCGCTACATTGGTGCTTTGCAGCGCAATAAGGCGCGATTTGAGTCTTTGCTTCAGCGCATGCGTGCTGGTACAGTTGATGTTAGCGGCGCACTGGAGGAATTGACGCAACTCATGCAGCTTTGTGGTGCTGAGTGTGACCCACCGTCATCTGTTGTGGCAGCTTCACGCCCGCAGCGCACTCAGCCGTGGTTTGATGATGAGTGTCAGCGCCTCTCTCAGGCATTTGATGGCGCGTGGAAGGCCTGGCATGCTTCGCGTGGTGGGGAGTATGGGGGTGCTGGGGATGCAACTCTGCGTGCAGCAATGCTGGTGGCACGCCGTGCTTACAAACGTGTTGTGCGCCGCAAAAAGTTTCAGCACACCCAGCAGTGCCAGCTGCAGCTCCTGCAGTCGTACTTTAGTGAGGAGCAACGCGATTTTTGGCGAGTGTTTTTGGACAAGCGTGGTGTGTCTTGCCCTCTTGATGATGTAGATGATTGGACGGCTTGGTTTTCTGACATAATGGCACATCCAACACAGCGGCCGCCGCTGTCGCCTGAGGCTGCGGCCTTGCGCTCTCAGCTGGCGGCAGTGCATCAGCACCCGCCGTCTGCATTCAACCACCTGAATGATAAGTTTAGATTTGCGGAAATTGTTGATGTGATGTGCTCCCTGCCATCTGGCAAAGCGGCAGACTTGCAAAACTTGACATGTGAGTTGCTGCGCTTCCCTGCTGAGGAAGTGCATGAGGCTCTAGCTGATGGTGCGCCTGGCCAGCCGCGCTCAACCTCTGGACCTGGTGATGCACCTCGCCGCCAGGGCTACGTCTTTGAGCCGCTGCTGCGTTGTGTGGCATGGGTGGTGCGGCAGATTACTGCAGCTAACATCACCCCAACAACGTGGCCGCGTGTTCTGCAATTGTGCAAGCTGATTCCGGTGCCCAAATCAGGGCAGGCTAGTGAGCCCAACAACAGGGACATGTATAGAGGCATTAGTGTGTCTAGCATTTATAGTCGTGTGGTTGACCGCCTCATGCACCTCCGCCTAGACCCAACTATGGAGAGCCTAGGTGTGCGTGCTGTTACACAGTGTGGTTTTCGCAAAGAACATGGCACAATTGATGCGTTGTTCACCCTTACGCATCTCATTAACAGGGCCCGCCACCAGCGTAAGAAGTTGTATGTTGTGTTCATAGATTTTAAGAAAGCTTTTGACACGGTTCCTAGAGACTTGTTGTTGGCACGTTGCAGGCAGCTTGGCATCCATGGCCGCTTCTTGTCTCTATTGGAGCGTCTATATGACACCATCCAGCTACAGGTGTCTGTGAATGGCAAATTGGGTGACCCTATTGATACGTGCCTTGGTACTAAGCAAGGAAGTGAGCTGAGCCCGCTGCTGTTTGGGTTGTTTATTGAGATGCTGCACGAGTTGATCACAATTAGAGGCAAGCCTGTTCCAGGTGGGGCTTCTGCTCCTCTTGGACCCAAGGTTGGCTCTCTTCATGTGCCTGATTTGCTCTATGCGGATGACGGCTGCTTGATTGCTGAGTCGCCGGCAGACGCGCAATGCTTGTTGGATTGCTTGCAGTTGTTTTGTGAGATCACTGGCATGGAAGTCAACATGCAGCCTAAGAAGACGTGTGTGGTGGTGTTCCGTGGCAAACGTGTGCCACGCCCGCGCTCAACTGCGTTCACGTATGCTGGTCAGCCCCTGAGCATTCAGAGCAGCTACACATACCTTGGTGCAGTGTTGCATGAGACCAAAGGTCTGCAGCCGGCAGTTGATGCTTTGGCAGCGTCTGGGCTCAAGGCCATGCATACCCTCTTGGGCCGCTTCCGTAAGCAACGCATCACACAATACGACATGAAGTGCCGCATGTTTGACATCATGGTTGAGCCTGTTATGTCATACGCATCTCATGTGTGGGGCCCCGAGTTGTGCCATACAGGCTTGTTCAGGCGCACAGGGTGGCGCATGTCTGCAGCTGACAAGGTGCATGTGTCATTCCTTCGCTACATGACTGGGGCTGGGCAACGCTCCAGCATTGATGTGCTGATGCGCGATCTTCACCGCTCGCCTGTTCAGCACCATTGGGTTGTGCTGGCGGCGCGCTGGTGGGAACGCCTTAGGGCCATGCCCGTTGATCGTCTTGCGCGGGTTGCGTGGGTGTCGGATGTGGAGTTAGCATTGAGTGGTTGCAAAACTTGCTGGACATACTATCTGCTGCACACTATGCAACGCCTTGGTGTTATACAGCAGGCTGCATGGCGTGGGCCTGGGGTGACGGCTGCAAGTGTATGTGGGCTTGAGTTGCATGCTACAGCCGTGTCTGCTGCCCTTGCACGCTTGGTTAAGCAGGGGTGGGCCGATGCAGGTGCGGAGGATGCTGACCCAAGAACAGCACCAAGCAATCATGTTACTATGTGCACACATGCTGCCTGGGTGCATCCTATGGAGGCTGATGCTGCTTTTGACCGCAACACACAACCTCAATACATGCAATTATGCTTGCCGTTCCGGGTGTTGCAGTGCCTTGCACGGCTTCGCACTGGGGCTGCACAGTTGGAGGTGCAGCTGGGTAGACATGCCCGCCCTCGGGTGCCCAGGCAGCAGCGGTTGTGTAGACTGTGCTCGTGTGCTAATCCTGTTGCAGCTAGCCGAGCAGTTTGGCGCACACGCGTGCACGCCCGGACTGGGACCTATGACAATGTGGAGGATCTCAAACACTTTCTGCTAGAATGCCCTGCATATGACCACTTGCGCGGTGCCTGCCCTAGTGTGTTCTATCCTGCGGGTACTGTAGATCGCTATGCTAACGAGTTGGTGCCGCGCATTCTAGACTGTGAGGATCAAGAGGGCTTGGCTGTGGTGGTTTATCAGATGTGGTTGTATCGCTCAGTGTTGCTGGGGTTGTCCCCTGACCATCAAAGTGTGCCAATTCAGCCTGAGGGTTATGTCCCTGTAGATGACGCCTTAGACGCTGTTGCTCCTAGCCCGTGATGAGTTTAGGTTACTTGACGAGTTACACATGCATCCTGTCACATTATTGGTTTGCTGCCGCCTTTATGCCGCCTTAGTTGCCCTGCCTATCTCTCTGGCTGTGTGATCTTGACAACATGCTTTTTGGTTGGTGTGCTTCTTCAGCACATGCTGTTGGCTGATTGGGGTGTGTCACTGACACACCGCAGATATAATCTTATGCTCAATCTGGAGAGACCCTGTGCTCAACGGATGGCCTCAATCTGCTACATTGTGTGCTCATCTTCTTTCGTCATGCGTTGACATTGTGCTCATTTTGGGGTGGCTCATACCATCTGAGATGGTGACTGGACCCACATGTAACTACTCTCTCTCAAAACATGCGAGCTGGTAAGACGCTTTGCAGCTGGCATAACTGCAGCATACATCGCCGGCGGCCATACTTCACTGCTGCCAGCATCTGTACTGTCCACACATCTGTACTGTCCACACATCTGTACTGTCCACACATCTGTACTGTCCACGTGCTGCGCAGCTGGTAGCAAATACAGTTCGTGAGCGCAGCCAACGCTGTCCGGAAGAGGCTCTTCACTGCTTCATGTAACAGTCCATCACACATATCCTGCTGTGCGGCTTCAAGGTCGCACAGCTTCCACAGAAATTCGGTATCAGTCAAACGCTGCTTTCATCGCTGGCAGAAGATGAACCGACTCAACCTGCACTGCTCTTGCCAAATACATGTAAAGACGCAAACACGCATAGTCCTCTTGCTTCACTGCCATCTCCAGCAGTGACGACACCTGCTCACTGCATAGTTCTACCGCTGAAGATTACCTGCTCAACTCCTGTATGCAAGCAACATCGTGGCAGACAGCTGTCCGCAGCAGGTCTGCTGCATTGTACTGACCATGTCTGCTGTCAGAAACTTGCACAGCCGCTTCGCAAGCTTTGCATCTTTCTGCTTGATTGCAACCTTGAGCAACTGGATCACATCTCAGCTGTCAAGCTCAGCTGCTGCTGGTAGTAACACCAATGATGCACAGCGGCCAGCAGCAGCCCTGCCACCTCCTCTCTGCTGACCTGCTGCGATGCTGGCAGCCTGCAAAGTTGATCTATGCACTCAACGGTACTTTGCTGTACTGCAGCTGTCAACAGCTGGGCCACCTGCGTGCTGTCAAGCTCTTCAGCTGCTGGCGCCAACACCAGCTGTTTAGAGCAGCCACTGTCACCACGCTCTGCCGCCTCCAGCAAGACAGCATGACCTGCGCGCTGCCAGATGGCAAACCGCAGAGTACCTGTAAACATGCGTGGCGTCTGAGTGTCGCGGCTGTCTCCAGCAACTGCATGACGTGCTTTGTCAGGGTCCTGAGCTGCCTGGAGTGTGCATAACTCTTGCATGTACTGCTGGCTGTCTTGCTGTGTTGCTACCCAAAGAAATGCGTCATCTGCTTGCTGCTGAGCTGGCTAGCTGCTGGCAGTTCGTACATTGCCTTGCGGCCATTCACCCAGAGCATCCCTTTCTGCATATCTACCAAACTCAATAATTCAACCAGGTTCTCGCTGCTCAGCTGTTGAGCTGCCGGCAGTTTACAGAGCTCCATTAAGCCAGAATCCAAGCCATGCTGTGTGGCTGCTAGCATCAGTTGCAGCACCTCATCTGCGCCAAACTCCTGCACTGCTGGCAGCTTGGCGAAGTGCTCCGCAGCAGTATTGGTCCATTCGTTACCCCAACCTGAACGATCAATCTG
The DNA here is from genome assembly GCA_902809745.2 of Tetradesmus lagerheimii. NCBI lineage: Eukaryota > Viridiplantae > Chlorophyta > Chlorophyceae > Sphaeropleales > Scenedesmaceae > Tetradesmus > Tetradesmus lagerheimii. The sequence continues at coordinate 24,046 of CADDIJ020001842.1, read as the reverse complement.
CTCAAAAGCCAGCAGCATTAGCTCCTTTGCATGCTGCTTGCTGATGACAGCTGCTGCTGGCAGCGCCAGCAGAACACTTACGCAGCAATCGCCGTACTTGACCTCCACAGCTGCCCTCAACAGCTGCACCAGCATGTCACTGCTGATCTGTTGTGCGCCTGGCAAGCGGCACAGTAGCAACACACAATCTTCACTGCAGTGGTCGTTAACAGCTGTCCGCAAAAGTTACACCAGCGCATCAGTGGTGAGCTGTTGTGCTGCTGGCAGCAAGCTGCACACTTCAGCTGTGCAGCTGGTCCCCCTCTGAATAGCTACATCTAGTATCTGTGTCGCTTGACAACTGCTGAGCTGGTGTGCTGCTGGCAGCTTGCACAGCCTGATGATGACTTTTATGCGTGCGCCTGCTCGCACACCTGCCAGCAGCAGCTGTGTCACTGCATCTGTGCCTAGCAGTGCTGCTGCAGGCATTGCGCAGGCAGCGCATACATAGACTGAGCGCTGAAGCTGGCCGTACTGGTGTTGTAATGCAGTCTCTCTGCTGTACAGGCCGTAGCGCCAAGCACTGTACAGGTCGTCGCGCCAAGCGCTGTTAACAACCACCAAGCTGGAGGGTACTATGAGCTCCTGCAGGCAGCTTTGCAGTACTGCAGCATCTGCATGCTGCTGCATCACTGCCAGCCCTGCCATGTGCTGCACAGCGCTGACATGCTGGCGCAGCACTGCTGTGGTCAGCAGCTTGCGCGCTACCTCTGGCTCAAGCTGTGCTGGGATGTGGTGTGCTGCTGCCTCTGCTGCTGCGTGGCTGCTGCTGTTCATGGCCAGCTGCAGTAGGCCAGCAACTGTGGCTCCTGCTGGCACCTCTTCTTGAGTGTTGGGCTGCAGTGGCAGGTAGTAGCAGCGGTTATGAGCACAACAGTAAAGTGCTGGGGCGGAGCCCTCACATGCAACTCCTCACAGAATCATGCCTGCATCTATGCAGTTTCGTGCTTGCTATGTTGCCTACTATTTTGAAGCAGTATCTGCGTAAGCAAGTACTCCATACGCCATGCACTGCATTGCATGCAACATTGTATAGTTTCAAGGCACATGTTATCCTGTTGAGCAAGCAGCAGCGGTAATGCAGCAGCACTTGACTCACCCAGTTGACATAGATGTCACCAACTGGACGGCAGCATATTGCCTCTGCTGCTGCTGGAATGTCACTGGGCACGCCCAGCTCACGCTGTGCCCGCCCCCACACCTCTACTCCTGCCACCATGCTGTGTGCTGCTGCCAGTAGCTGTGCGTATGAGACACGAGCGCCAGCTGAGACAAGCCGCTCAGCTGAGTTTATAGGCACTTCTGCTATGTGTAGCAGGACCTCTGCTGCATTTGCTGCTCCTGCGGGTGCTTTTCGCAGCACCCAAGCTGCTGCCTGCAAGCGCTGCGCCTTGTTGGTGATGCCCATTGATGATTTCAGCCAGCTTGCTGGGTCCAGGTTCAGAATAGACTGACATACACTCCTGATGCTGCTGCAGGTTGTGGCGAGGCATGCCAGGCCCTGAACTCCCAGCTCCTTGCACAGCACCGGGCAGCTGCTCAGAAGGGCATGTGCTGCATGTGCTGCTCCTGCAGGTGTTGCTCGCAGCACCCACACTGCTGCCTGCGTGCGCTGTGGCTTGTTGTTGATGCCCAGTGATGAAACCAGCCAGCTAGCTGTCCCTAGATTCAATACAGACTAACATGCCCCCCTTGGCTCGCTGCTGGTCGTGGCGAGGCATGCCAGGCCCTGCAGGCCCAGCTCCGTGCAGAGCACCGGGCATTCGTGCAGCAACTCACACAAGGGCTTCGGCTGAAGAAGCTGAAGGTCAAGCTCTGGCTGAAGAAGCTGAAGCTCACGCAGCTTGCGCATCTTGATTCTTTTCGTGCACATGATGTATTTTGTCTTCAAATCAGCGGAAGCAACAGAGTGCAGGAGGGTTCGCAGCTGGGCGGGTGCAGAGCGCTCGACAGCTGCAGGTGCTGTCGCACACGCTGCTTGTATTCAAACGGTCGTCGGCAAGTAAAGATTGCTGATGCTTTGATGCCTTGCCTCAAGCTATGCCGATGTCAGGTTCGTGTGACAGTGTAACATTGACCGTTCAACGGTTCAACCAATCAACGATGGCAATGCCAGCCTGGCATTGCCAAGCATTCGAGGCAGGCGTTTGACATGACTCCACCACTGACTGGCTGTTATCCGTCTGAAAACCTCTAGTTCCTCTGAATCAAGGCACAAGCCCAACATGAAGGTCTGGCCCAAACATATGCCGCCAAATCTGCCAGCCGGCAGGACTGCAGAACTGCCAAAGCAGCAGCGGACTCTCAAGTCACAATTCCTACGCATCAGATGAAGGCAAGCCTGCATGAGCTTAGGCTCCTCCACGCGTAAGTGAAGAGAAGCGTGGGTTAGCACGATGGGGGTGAAGTCCACCCATCAGCCCCTTGCAACACCAGATCACGGATCAACAATCGAGCTACGAAGGCACCGTCCTGATATAGTTCTGCTGCTAACCCCTTGAGTCGTGCATGCAGCTTTCTCAACTGTTTCACACAGCCCCACTTCTTGAATGAAGCTGCCGCTCTAGCTGCCTCAACAGGTATCAGGCCAATCATTGCCTGACCAGCATATACACAACCAGTACGAGCGTTGCGGGTGGAGCTACCTCACGCAGTCACTCACTTCACACTCAACCGCCAATGAAGTTTGCTCATTCAGAAAAGCAACTACTCGTACTGCTGAATACTCCGGCTGCACAGCATGTGCACGCATTCATCAGATTCGAGCTGCTCAGCTACCTGCAACAGCTGCCCCAGCTTGTCCCCAAGCTGGCACGCTGCTGGCAGCTTGCACAGCCGCCGCACAGCAGCAGCTTCGCCCTGCTGGAGTGCTGCCAGCAGCAGCTGCTCTACTGCTGCACTGCTGAGCTGCCGTGCTGCCTGCAGCTTGCAAACGGCGTCAAAGTGTGCCAAGCTGTGGCATAGCACAGCTGCCTGCAGCGGCTGCGTCAACTGCTTACTGCTAAGATGCTGTGCGGCTGGCAGATTCAGCAGTTCTGTAAAGCACATCACGTCGTGCTTCACAGCTGCTTCCAGTGCTGGCAGCAGACCTGCACTGCCAAGCTGCCGTGTCTGATGCGACCAGTACAGCCTCTGGAAACCAACTAGGTCGCCAGCTTGTGCTGCAACCAACAGCTGCTGCGCTACCAGTGCTAAGCCTTAGCACGGGTAAGCTGCCCAAATGCTGGCAGGGTACAGAGAGCATTGCAAGCGTTACCGTGCTGCCCTTCGAGCGCCTGTAACAGCTGTGCCATTTGGTGGCTGCTGACAGACACCGCAGCTGGCAGCTGGCAAAGTGCTGGCACGCTAGCGTCTGGGCCTGACCTCTGCAGCTGCGATGCTTCAAGCAGCAGCCTGGAAACAGCGCTGCTGCTGATGCATGCTGCGCCTGGCAGCTGACTTAAGCGCCTCAGGCACTGTTCCAGCTGTCTTGATGGCCATCCCCATGCATCATCTGACCGGTCCTGTGCACTGCTGTGGGCTCCTGCGCGCTGCTGCAGCACCTGTGGCAATGCTGCCAGCAGAAGCGCTGCATGCTTGCTGGCAGCAGCATAGGCAGTCAGCTGCTCTGGTGCAGAGGGGCACGCACCGAACGTAGACAGCTTCATCGCTGCCAGCAGCAGCCGCTGCATCTGCATCAAGCTGTGCTGCTGCTGGCTGTCGGGAAATAAGCCACACCAAGTACGGAACGCCATGCCCTTCGTGAATCAGAACCAGCTCAATCGCTGCCTCACACGTTGCTGCATCAATGTGCTGCTGCACATGCTGCAGCATCAGCAAGGCTTCCCACAGCCTATCATGCTGCCGTGCAACTGCTGTGAGCAGCAACTTCTGAGCTGTTGCCGGCTCCAAGTGGCTGGGGATACATGAAGCTGCTGCTGCTGCTGTGTCGTGGCTGAGGCAGTTCACGGCCAGCTGCAGTTGATCCAGATCAGAGTCAGGCATGTGGTCCCGCATTCCTTGGGGTCCCTGGGTAGGCAAAGCAGCAGCAGCATGGAAAGCAGCAACAGCATCAGCAGCACACAACAAGACCCGGATATGACTGCGCCAACATTGCACACGTGCACTGGCAGCATGTTTCAATAATGCTTTGCAGCGCAGCGCACAGCCAGACAGTGTTCAAGCCACCATAGCCGCTTGAATGCTGCTATGACTGCTGTTGCAAGTCTGGCACTGGCCGCAAGCGGACCGGCAAAAGGAGTAAAACACACGGTTTCGGTATTGTAGAACGGCAATTGCACTGCACGTGTATATGCCTTGGGCAATGCAACAGGTACAACACTTCTGTTTGCAGCTCACCCAGTACCGTTTGCAGGTTATCGACTCCGCAGCTGCAGGAATGTCGCTCTGCACTCGCAGCTCACTCTGCGCCTGCACCCACACCTCCACTCCTGCCACCATGCTGTGCGCTGCTGCCAGCAGCTGGGCACAGCTAATGCGCACACCAGCTGCCACTTGCTCTTTTGCAAAGCCCAGTGGCACAAGCGGAGTGTAGATCAGCCACCTAGACACACCAGCTGTTGCTGCCGCAGGCACTGCATGAAGCAGCCACACCACTGCTGTCAACTGCTGCTTCCGCTGCATGCCATGAGCCGTAGCAAGTGCATCGAACACCGCTTCTAGCAGTGCAGCAGCCTCACGTCTACAGATCGCTAGGCATGAAGCTTTCAATTTGCGGCAAGCAGCAGTGAGGCAGGCCAGGCCCTGCAAGCCCAAGTGCGTGCACAGCTTCGGGCAGCTGTGCAGCGCTTCGGCGAAACATGTATCGTGATTTGTGATCTCTGCCGTTTTCTAAATCTTATAAAATGAGTCAGGACTGCTGCAGTGCTTGGTGCGCCGAGTGGACTGATCGCAGGGGTGTCGTCAACGCGTCCATGCATCTGCCTGACTCGAAACTGTTACCTTGGACAATGCACCTACGGGTGCCCCTCTGTATCAACACGAACAGCTGTTAGGTGTCGCATGGGATGGACCACATGCATACTGTCTGCCAGTGCACAGGCGCTGGCCTGCCGCTGCTGCTCAACCACCTGTGGCCAGGAAAACACACAGTCACTGTGATCTTGGCAAGATCTTACATCATGACATCAACGTACCGTGCTTCAGACATGACAACCAATGCAGCAGCTGCCATAGAGCAAAGCCTGGCTCGCTGTAGATGCTGCCATCCAGACGCAAGACACTAAATACAAAAGACGTGACAGGTGTCCGCAGACATAGAAGCAGCAGGCAGGCTTGCCGCCCCCCAACAGCAAGCCCCAGCGGGAGCACCCAGATGCAACACTGGTGAAACAGTACCCCTGTTCAGTAAGCATACATACAAGGTTACACACCTTGATGCCAGGCAACAAAAGCAAACCGAAGCATTCAACATGCAGAGTGTCTCGAGTTCGATCTAAGCAGGCTGTACAGCCTGTCGCACGCCTGGCAGGTAGCGTATAGCGTCTGACCCTGCTGACCATTCAAAGATGCAGTGGTCCTAACATGCTGGAGCTTGCTGTTGGGGGCTGGCAGCTGACCATCAACGTCCAACAGCTGACCTACTAGTCACAAGGAGGCAGGCCCTATGCGGTACATATCCACTTGACCACTCAAACATGTAGTGGTGCTAACACGCTGTGCAAGCCATGCCCTGTCGAACAGACTCTGCCGGGCAGCGCAGCATTGCTGCTGCGTGCACACTATGCCGGCGGCAGTGATGGTTACATAGCAGATCACCGTGAGGCTACCAATAACCACTAGGCCTAGTGCGACAATCATCATAAACCAAATCACACCATCCTTACTCGCTCGCAGCTGGCAGCTTTGCACGCACCACACACTCCACCACGCGACCTACACAGTGCTGCCGCACAGTGCTGGGGTAACGCACGTCCTACGCTGTTCGGCTGTCTCGAAGCCGATGTATCGCAGCACTCGTCTCTGTGCTGAGCTGGGCTGCGGCTGGCAACGCTTTGCGCAGTATCCCTATGCTAACAAGGCACTTGTGCTGACATGCCATCTCAAATACTTCCAGCACCTGCTCCCTGCTGAAGCTCTGTGCAGCTGGTAAAGTACACAATGGGTATGTGCACGTGTGGTGGCCTAGCTACATCAATGTCCGCAGCAGCCGTGCATCCGCAGACCTGCTGATCTGAGCCGCCGCTGACAAATGGCACAGAGCAACTGTGCACTTTGTGCTGCCATGCTCGGCAGCTGCATGAAGGAGTTGCGCCACCGTAGCGCTGCAGAGCTCCTTTGCTGCAGGCAACACCAACAACGCCAGGATGCCCTCCATTTGAACCTTACTTGGTTTCCTGTGTGGGCCTAACTTGTCTTGCTTCACAACTGTGGCTAAAAGCTCTGCTGCTGCCTCACAACTGAGCTCCTGAGCTGCAGGCAGCGAGCACAGCGTTACAGTGCAAGCACCTCTATCGGCCTCTATAACCCTCTGCAGCTGCAACTGCAGCACCATCTCACTGCTGAGCCGCTCTGCAATGCCTCTAACACAGGAACTGCGCATGGCAGCGGCATTGTTGAACAGTGCAGCCTTCTGAATGGGCTGCATCAACTGTTCTGTGCTGAGTTCTGCTGCTGCTGGCAGGCGCAAGAGGTGTACACAGAGCAGCGTCATGCCGTCACCGGCAGCTTCATTGTCATCTGCATACTCCTGCATATCACGACCGCGCTCGCAGACTGCTGCTAGCAACTGCACTAACTCGGTGCTGCTGAGCGCTGCAGCTCCTGGCAAACTGCTGATTGCTGCCAGACAGTAATCAACGATTGTGTCGGCACATGTGCAGAATGGTGCGCATCCTGTCAGCAGCTCTGCAATCAGCTCACTGCTGATCTGCTGCGCTCCTGCAAGACCCCACAGCTGCCCCACTGCTACATCCTGGCGCTGTTTCAAGCTCTCAAGCAGCAGTCGCGCTGCTGCCTCACTGCTCAGCTGTGCAGCTGCTGGTATGGCGCACAGCAGCTCTATACATTCAGGCTGTGGTAGCAGCTGCGCAATCATACCCTCTAATGTTTCTGCGTCTATGTGCTGCCCTGCAACTGGCAGGCTTATCATGTGCTCTACTACCGCTGTATGCTGCCGCACTGCAGCAGTCAGCAGCAGCTGGCGAGCTGTGGCTGTCTCCAGCGGCTCTGGCAGGCGGTGCGCTGCTGCTTCTGCTGTTGACGGGTTGCTGCAGTTCATGGCCAGCTGCAGCAGAGCAATGGCTTCCTCCTCAGGTAGCCCTTCAAAGTCCTGAAGAAACATGAAGTGAGGAGCAGCAACAGCATGGGACTTAATGTGTGCTTGAGTTGCAACGGAGTTATTTAGTTACAGTAGGGCAGTCGCTGTGGTTGAGCAGTCCCGCAATGGTTGTTGAGCAGTCCTGCAAGCTGTGTCTCAGACATCATAAGTGATGACATCACCTTTGCTGCTGCTGTACAGCATGGCTCCTGTCATGCTGCCATATCAATGGTGTGTGATTGTGATGTATCTTACACGTTGCTAGGAGCAAGAAGCTTTCACTCACCCATTTGTACATTCATGGCCACAGCAGATTGCCACAGCTGCTGCTGGAACATCTGTCTGTACACCTAGCTGCTGCTGTGCCTGCACCCACACCTCCACTCCTGCAAGCATGCTGTTGGATGCAGCAAGCAGCTGTGCGTAGCTGATACGCACACCAGCTGCCACCAGCTGCAGTGCCCAGTCCAGCGGCACTGATGGCAAAGACAACAGCCGCTGTGCCACAGCTGCTGCTGCTGTAGCCCCCAGCGGCTGGCCATCTTGCTGCAGCAGAGCTACTAGCCACACTGCTGCCTGCTTGTGCTGCTCCAGCCACTGACCAAGTCCTGCTATCTCCAGAATCGGCTCCAACAGGCTGATAGCATTGCTTCTGGCAGCTGCTTGGCAGTTCAGAACCAGGCCCTTGCTGCTTGCAGCCATGCAGGCAAGGCCTTGCAGGCCCAGCTGCGTGCAGAGCCTGGGACATGCGTGCATCACATCATCAAGTGTTTCCCGATCACACGACTCCATTCTATGTCTGCGTCACGCCGTGCTGGTTAAGCCTTTGGGGAGAGTACGCGAGGCAATCGCGACTGCAGCCCAAGATGCTGCGTAGTTCAGGCCCCAAAAGATTGCATTACTGACGGGTCACGGGTCAAGTATGTGCTAGACGCAAGAAACCGCGCACTACTCGCTTATAGTTTACCAGTCACCAGTTGTCAGTGACAACATTTTGAATTCATTGGAGGTTTGAACAAGAGGTTTGATCAAGAGTTTGCACTGGAAATGCACTTCGCAGAAGGCGGATAGCCCACCGCACTCCCACCCATAAAAAGGAATTATGTTGTCTGACAGCTTACGACAAGCATGCACTGCCGATTGGCAACTGCGTGCAACACTGAACACTCCACTTGCTCACTGCTGACTCAGCAAGCCAGCTCAGGGAGCTGTGTTGCCGCTGGCAACATGCACAGCTGCTCAACAATCTCATGATCACCTCGCATCTCAGCTGCCTGTATCAACTGCTGCGCCTGATTGCTGCTGATGTGCGCTGCTGCTGGCAGCCACCGCAGCCGCAGAACACACCAGAAGCAGGTAGCCACCTGCAGCAGCTGCACCACGTCATCACTGCTGAACTGCTTTGCTGCTGGCAGCCTGCACAGCTCCTCTGTGCAATCTGCTCTGCCTTGCGCAACAGCCAACTGCAATGGCTGTAACAGCTCCTCACTACTAAGCTGATGTGCAGCGTTCAAGTAGCACAGACATACCATGGCTGCCAACATGCCGCACTGTACAGCTGCACACATCAACTGCTGCACTTCAGCACAGCTCAACCACTCAGCTGCTGACAGCGCAAACAGGTACACAAGGATATCCGTTGAGAGCTGCCGCCCACTGAAAGCAGCCAGCAGCAACTGCACCATATCATCATTAGTAACGTTACCTGCTGCAGGCAGCTGGCACAGCCGTCGCACACAAAAGTCACGTGTGTATGTATCACTGGCATCCAATTTGATCGCTTTGAGCAGCAGCTGCACCACAACCCTGCTGCCAAGGTTTCTAGCTGCTGGTAGGTCCACAATATACTCCAGAACATGCTGGTTCTGCGTTTGTAGACATAACAACACGCAAGCCTCCACGCAACCATCCAACACGCCAACCATCACCCCACTGCTCATCTGCTGAGCACCTGTCAGCTTGCACAGCTGTGCTACAGCAAAATTCGCACCGCGCGTGGTTGCTTCCACCAGCAGTGTCGCAACAGTTGTTTCGCTGAACTGCGCTGCTGCTGGCAGACTGCACCACAGCAGCTGCACTGTGCCATCATGGCACAGCACCTTACTGAGCATAGCAACAAGTGTGGGCGCATCTACATGCTGCTGCACATTGGGATCGTGTAGCAACCGCTGGATTGCCTGTTCATGCTGGCGCGTTGCTGCCGTCAGCAGCAGCGTGCATGCTACAGCTGGCTCCAGCTGCACTTGCAGGCGACGCACGGCTGCTGCTGCCTTTGTTGGACTCATGCAGTTCACCGCCAGCTGCAGCAGGTCTGTGGTAACACTGCCATCGCCAGGAACAGCCAGGTGTCCCTGCAAGGGCATACAGCAGCAGCAGAAGCGGGAGCACAACAGAAGTCAGTATAGCAGCACGATTCAAATACTGCTGTATCATATTGAAGACGCTCTGGGAGCGCCAAACCTGCGTGGACAGGATGCTGTACAGCAGATGCCAGTCACTGGCAGGCTAGGCTCAGCCACTTGGCAAGTGGCACCTGTCTGATGGCAGACAAACAAGATGCATTGCCTCACTCATTGCCAGACACAAGCCCCAGAATGCACCCGTTCTCACCCAGTTTCGGCTCTTGCGACAGCAAATTGTCACTGCTGCAGGTGGGATGTCCGTGTGGGCCCTTCGCTGCTGCTGCACCTATACCCACACCTCCACTCCGGCCACCATGCTGTTGGCTGCATCAAGCAGCTGCGTCCACGTTATATGTGCACTAGCCGCGACAAGCATCAATGCCCAGTCCCAAGGCACGTTGTGCAACTTCACTAGACGCCTCGCTAGCAGGTCAGCTGTCCCTGCGCTGTGTTGCGTCCTGCTCAACAGCCAATCTACTACCTCTCTATCCTGCTCTGGCAGATGAGTGCCGTTTGCTGTTGCCAGCAACGAACTAAGATGTAGAGCAGCGTCACGATGAGTGGTTGCATGGCATGCAGCTCGGATGCTTGTGCTGCTTGCAGCAGGCAGGCCAAGCCCCGCAGGCCCAGCTTCTTGCTTAGCTCGGGGCAGATAAGTTACTCAGATATGCAGCGCTTGAGCTATGTCCTGACAGCTTCGAGACTCTGCTATCATCTTTCAAGACTATTTTCCCGGTGACGTTTGCACTGGCGCGCGCAAAGTGGTGGGCGCGAGTCCGCTGTCGTACTGCCGGCGGGTCCGCCAGTACAGCAGCGGCAATAATAGACTATACGTGTGAAACAACTTTCATAATGGCGCAATAAAGTATATTCATACGTGACATGCTTGCACGGTGTGTGGTGAGGTTTTGGCAGTATCATACTGAAGCACTGTCACACACTCCCCGCATGTCTCAAGTGAAACGAAGAGCAGAAGGCAGGTCCAGTTTTTAAACCTCATTTATGCAACGGGATTTCAGCCCACCGCATTTGCTGCACTGTCTTGTAGTACAAGGCAATTTGCCTTGAAGCAGCACACTACCCCAGCACCCCCTTGCCAGGCTACTTGCAGCATCGCCAGGCTACTTGCAGCAACAGCGCACCACAAGCCCAGACGCACTTTGTACAGAGTCACACAGAGGTTTGTAGTAGAAATCAGCCGGTGATTAAAGCAGCCATGCCTGGGACCTGCACGCTGCACTGGCATGAATTAAATGGAGAGCCCGTAGCTGTTAGCAGCGTAACAGGCCACCACTTTGCCCCAAGCAACACGGACAAACACAAGCCCAGCATCACTAATCAGCGCTGCCAGTGGCGCGGCTGCTGTTGCTGAATGCATTAAGATCCAGAATCAGAGGCAGACACTGTCTGCTGGGCCAGCAGGTGCCACTAGGTGCCGCCACCACAGTTGTAGTGATCTGCCATGAGTCCAACCAACATGCATGCATGCCATATCATATGGCCATGAAGGCCGCACATTGCATCATGATGCTTGAGCTGTACACAACTCTGCATCAGGCCTGCGACAGCCACACCACTCAGCTGCACCGGGCAGCCAACCATACATCCAACATGGTCGCACTCTACATCCGGTTGCAGCAGGTGCAACACTGCGTTGCTGTCAAGCTGCTGCGCTGCTGGTATTTCACACTATCTTTAGCAAAGAAAAGCGTTGTCACCGCTGCTCAGAGCAGTGAGACTCTCTTGTGAGGGAAGACACTAGTAGCTCTGCCACTGCCTCATAGCTGAGCTGCTGCCCCGTAAGCCACTTGATCATAAATCGTGTGCAGCCGTAATTGCGTCGCGTCATGGATGCTTGCAGTACCAGCTGAAGTTGGTGCATGCTGAGATGCCCTGCTGCTGGCATTTTGCACAGATGATATGCACAACGATCATCAACCACTGCACTGCCTACTAGCAGCTGCGTGAACTCTTCACTGCTGATATGTTGTGCAGCTGGCAACCCGCATAACGTCTCTGTAATAGCATGTCTAACCTGCTCAGCAGCTTGCTGCAACAGCTGCAACAGCATTCCTCTGCTGATCTGCTCTGCTATGCTTGATGCGCAACACTCATGTAAGCCAAGCGAACTGTTCCAACATATTGCCGAACTCAACAGCTGCTTGACCTGACCACTGCTAAGCTGCGCTGCAGCTGGCTGCTGCAAAAGCTGCACCATCATCACCACCATGCATTCAGCGCCACAGTCGCTGCAGGCACCAGGCTCGACAGTGGGCCTGTGCACGAAAACGGATTTTAACAGCTGCACAAGGTTGCTGCTGCTGAGCGCTGCTGCTGCTGCTGCTGACAAGCTGAGGATAGCTGCAAAGCACTTGCGCATGTCTTCGGCTGAGTACTCCTGCGGGCGCATGTGCATGCCTGCAGCAGTCCTGATATCTGCGAGCTGTTAACCAGCTGGGCTCCTGGTAGGTCGCACAGCCGCAGGATTGCCACATCCTGGCGTTGCTTCAATGCCTCGCGCAGCAAGCGTACTGATGCTCTCATGCTCAGCTGCGCTGCTGCCGGCATGCGTCAAGCAACCTGCATGTGCCAGCAGCTGCCCAAAGACCTTCTCCAGTGTGCTTTCATCTAGGTGCTGCAGCATCATTGACAGGCCTACTAGGTGCTCTACTACCGCTGTGTGCTGCCTCGCTGCAGCAGTCAGCAGCAGCTGGCGAGCTGTGGCCGTCTCCAGCTGCTCTGGCAGGCGGTGCGCTGCTGCTGTTGCTGTTGACGGGTTGCTGCAGTTCATGGCCAGCTGCAGCAGAGCAGTGACTCCTTCCTGAGGTAGCTCAACAATGTCCTAACAGTGTATGATACCCAGGAGCAGCAACCGCATGGCTGTTAGCTTAGGTATGAAAGTTTAGAAACCACAGGCCTGAGAACCACCAAGTTTGTGTACTGGTGTTGCCAACACCACTGCATGGCGCGGTCCTGCAAGCTGACGACGTCGGTACTGTACTTGGGGCCGCTGGATTCCACCATGAAGTATTGCAAGAATTTGCAGGATGCGGCAGGAGGAGAAGCAACTAGCTAGGAGCTGAGCAACAGCCACACACTTACCCAATCATCACCACAGCAGATGGCCACAGCTGCTGCTGGAACGTCTGTCTGTACACCCAGCTGCTGCTGTGCCTGGACCCACACCTCCACTCCTGCAAGCATGCTGTGCGCCGCTGCCAGCAGCTGTGCGTAGGTGATGCATACACCAGCTGCCACCAGCTGTAGTGCCCAGTCCAGCGGCACTGATGGCAGAGACAACAGCTGCTGTGCCACATCTGCTGCTGTTGTGGGCTTGCAGTCTTGCTGCAGCAGTGCTACTAGCCACACTGCTGCCTGCTTGTGCTGCTCCAGCAGTTGACCATGTCGAGCTGCGTCTAAAGCTGGCTCCAAGAGGCTGATAGCATTGCAGCTGGCAGCTGCATGGCAGCTGAGCTTCAGGCGCTTGCTGCTTGCACCTAAGCAAGCAAGGCCTTGCACGCCCAGGTGCAGGCACAGCCGGGGGCACGCGTGTAATATATCGGCAAAAGACTTCTGGGTGCAATGTTTCATCGTATGGTTGTCGCTGTGCAAGGAGCACGCTTGGTCTCGCTTTCGTGCGACAGCTGCGACTACAGCTCAAACAGCTGTGAAGCTCAGGCTCCAAACCGTTAGCAAGACTGCCAAGTGCAAATAAGCTATCACCTGACTGGAAACTGCACGCATCACACGAGTTGGTATGCTGATGACAGCTGAAGAAATAACAGGTTTTGAACAGCCACGTGGTTCCATCAAAGGTTCGCAATGCTGCCAATGCATACGTGCGGTAGGTACCTCAAGGCCTGGTTTGTCCCGCAACGATGCGATGATAATCACTCAGCATATAGGCGGTTTCAGCTCAAGGCAGCTCAGAATATGCCACAAACAGGCTACTAGTGTTGTGCAGCCAGCCGCCAGCCATACAGCCGGTACAACAACTTTGACATGCCACCAACGGCAGGCCAAACGCAACTGCAGCAAACATCATCAAGCTGACGAGAGGCACCACTCAATAGCCCTATCTACATCTCCCTTGCTCACCCACAGAGCCCGCTCAGCTCTGGCACCAGTGAACCCCATGCCATGCAGCAGCTGAAGCTTCTCAGCTTGAGACTGCTGCTGCTGCTGCTTTTTGACCCCACCCAGCCAGCTCCCAGAACTAGCAGCAGTACCAGTAGCACTGCGAGGATGTCCTTGAGCTGCTGTTGCTGCTGGCTGTCTCCCCACTGTGCGAACAGGCTGCTGCTGCTGGTCCTGCTGGCATTGCCGCCGCTGCTGCTGCTGCTGCTGTGCAGGCATGCTTCCTGCGCCTGCAGGAGCGTTTGTGTCTGCTGCTTCATCTGCTGGGTCAAAGTCTGAGTCAGCATCATCAACATCACCTACATCGTCATCTTCCTCTGAGTCAGCCCAGCCGTCCTCTGCTTCATGCTGCCCTGCTACACCGCTGCTGCTGCCATCAGCAGCCGCTGCTGCTCGTCGCTGTCGCTTGCTTGATTGCAGCTGCTGCTCCAAGTCTGCAGTGTCGCTGCGCTTGCTGCCGGGTTCAGAGCTGACTCCATTGGCAGCAGCAGCTGCTGCAGGAGCAGCAGCAACGGTGGTTGCCTCGTCTTGACCATCATCAACTACATCTGCTGCGGCTGATCTGTCATCGCAATCCGTGTCACTATCTATCAAGATGACAGAAGACGAGTCACACTTGACTGCCTGCTGCTGCTGCGGCGGCGGCGGCTGTCGACAGGACTGCTGCTTCTTGGCTGGGGGCAACTGCTGCTGCAGCTGCCGGCCCTTTCCTGTGCTACCTGCTGCTGCTGCAGTTGGCCGCTTGAAGAAGCTGTCAAGGCACGATGCGCTGCTAGCTTTCTTACCAGTTGATGCACCTCCTGCTACGGCACTAGCTGCCACCACTGTACCTCTGCTGCTGCCGCCGCCGCTTCGCACTACTGCAGACCCTCCAGCAGCAGCTGCTGTGGGAGCTGATGCTGCTCGCATTGGCGCACCTGCTGCTGCTGCTGCAGCCTGCTTAGCACTGCCAGCTCCATCAGACGCCGCATGCTCTGGTGTGTTGCTGCCGCCAGCTGCTGCTGCTGCTGGCCCGCTGTGGAAGTAGCTGTGCAGCGTCTTGGGTGCCCTAAATGCCTTGACCTGAAGTTTCCTATCTACTGGCGTGGGAGGTTCTATCTGCGCAATGCCTAGGGCCTCTGTAAGAGAGGCTTTGCTGCTGCCACCACCTGCTGCTGCTGCTAAGGCCTTACTAGCACCGACTGCTGCAAACTGCTGCTTGTCTAAGCCAGCTGCCCACCAACCGCTCATAGCCAGTGGCTGCTGTTGGGTGGCGTGCTGCTGCTGCTGCTGCTGCTGCTGGCTCCACAGGGCGTGCAGTGATTGCTGCTGCAGGCCCTGCATTCCTATGCTGCTACTACTGCTGTTGTGTAGGGAGGCGAGCATGGCAACAACCTCCGGCAGCAGCATCGCAGGGTAGCGCACCCCTACTATGGTGCGTTCAGCAGCGGCTGCAGAAGCAGCCTCCTTCCCAGGGCTGCCTGCCTTGCTGGGTGACTTCTGCTGTTGCTGATGCTGCCCCTGCCCCTGCTGCTGCTGCTGTTGGCTTCCGTGCAGCTGCTGCTCCTGCTCATACGCATCTCCTGCTTGTCGCTGCTGCTGTTCCTGCTGCTGCAGTTCCTGCTGCTGCTCCCGTAATGTGACGCGCACCACGCGCATTGTCCTGTCTGCTTTGTTGTGGAGCTCGCGTGAGCGCCGCTCTAGCACTGACTCAAGTATACCCCACACGCGCACCACACTGCCTGATAGGACAGTCACCTCTGTCAGGCGTCGCCCAACCTGCAGGGTAGCCACAGGTGTTACTTGTCAGCAATAATAATTAAAAAGCCAACACGAGCCTGACTTGCAGTCACACAACAGTGCCTGACAAATCATCCTATACATGAAAGCTGCACATTCTTGCACAGTCTTCACTCTGTGCACGTGTGTACCAGTGTTCGCCCTGTGCTGCCAACGTACCTGGCAGGTGCCCTTGCTGGCACAGGCCGGGCCGTGTATGCAGCTGCTGAGGCTGGCTGCATGCTGCGCACTCCACTCCTCCTGCACTGCCTCAGGGGGAGCCCTAGAGTACTTCTCATCAAGCTCCCCACGCTCCATGTCGTAAAACGCCTCGCCTGCATTTATGAGGCAGTTGTAAAGCAGCAGCAGCAACACAACCTCAGCTGCAGTGCATGCCTGACACCGGGGGAGCCCTGGAGTACTTCTCATCAAGCTCCCCACGCTCCATGTCGTAAAACGCCTCGCCTGCATGCATGAGGCAGTTGTAAAGCAGCAGCAGCAACACAAACTCAGCTGCAGTGCATGCCTGACACCGGGGGAGCCCTGGAGTACTTCTCATCAAGCTCCCCACGCTCCATGTCATAAAACGCCTCGCCTGCGTTCATGCAGCAGGTGTACAGCAGCAACACAACTCAGCTGGAGTGCATGCCTGACGAGTCTTGCGCTCAATGTGATACAACGCCTCGCTTGCGCCCATGCAGCAGGTGTACAGCAGCAACACATGTGTTCTGAATCAGCTGCATTGCATGCCTGACGAGTCCCACCTAAAAGCTCTCCACGGCTATGCCTCAAACAGCCACATCTGTGGGTAGCTGTAAAGCAGCAAAGATGGCTGCCATGATGATGGGGTGCCACATACACAACTATCAACAGCCATGTTGCACTCTTCGACATCCAGCTAAACTGATGTGTTACAACAGCCAGCTACAAACCTGTGTTTGGCCGCACTAAGCTGAAGATATTCTTCTGCCCTGGCTTCTGCAGCGCCAGCAGCACCAGGTGCGTGCCAAACATGGGGCGCCTGCTGCCGTGTTACGTGCCACTCAAACTTCAATTCAAGTGTCAGCGGGACATAGACTGTACCGCACACGTCGCAGAATTACACTAGTCACATACGCATATGTTGACCGCTATGTTGCTCTATTCAAAATCCAGCTAAACCCAAATGTTACAACAGCCAGCTACGTACCTGTGTTTGGCCGCACTAAGCTGAACAAATTCTTCTGCCCCGGCTTCTGCAGGGCCAGCAGCACCGGGTGCGTGGGGCACCTGCTGCCGCGTTACGCGCCACTCACAACCAAACTCAGGTACCAGTGAGACAAAGCCTATACCGCACGCGTTACAGAATACCACCAGCCACATACACATTTAGTGAACGCCATGCTGCACTATTTGACTCCCAGCAAAAATAGAATGTTCTAACAGCCAGCTTCGTACCTGTGTTTCGCTGCACTAAGCTGAAGAGGTTCTTCTGCCCCGGCTTCTGCAGGGCCAGCAGCACCAGGTGCGTGCCAAACATGGGGCGCCTGCTGCCATGTTACGTGCCACTCAACGTGCCACTCAACATACAGAATAAACACTAGTCGCATACGCATCTAATGACCGCCAAGTTGCACTACTTAATATCCAGCTAAACTGAATGTCTGAGCCAGCTGCATACCTGTGTTTGGCCGCACCATGCTGAAGAGGTTCTTCTGCCCCGGCTTCTGCAGCGCCAGCAGCACCAGGTGCGTGCCGAACATGGGGCGCCTGCTGCGCCTGAAGCCGCTCAGGCAGCCAGGGAACGATTCGTGCGCAAGGCGCCGCGCCGCATCCTGCAAACAGCAACCCCAGCGGAGCACACAGCGAAGTCATAAGATGCTAGTTGATCCCTGCAGCTGGTGATACTGCCGCAGCCTCGCTGCCACCGCTGACATCACACCACAGCAGCAGCACCGTAACAGCTTCGCCACTGCATAGACACTGCATGATGTGAGCAAGCCTAACATATAGGTGTGCACATACAGGTTTGTACAAATAAGTTTGCAAGATAGCGCACCTCGAAGCTGACGCCCCTGTCCACCTGTAGCGTGTTGACCCACGTCTGTGCAGCAGCGCCTGCCTCGCTTCCACTGCTGGCATCGCCCCACAGCAGCTGCGGTGGCCCTGCCAGGCTGATGCTGCTGCCCTGCAAGTCTGAGACACCCTCAGTGTACCTGCATGCTCCAGCAGCAGGAGCAGCAAGAGCAGAAGTGCTGTGAGACGCTGCTGACAACAGACTGCAACTGATGTGTGCAAAAAGCGGTTGCCCATCTGGAACATGCACACACATTCTTGGTCGCAGCGCTGTTGACGTGTCTGCCACAAACCCACATGTGCACTTGGCAACAGCCGCAGATACCCAACCCTGCTGGTTGTAAGGGAGTAACCGGTACTGCAAAGGCAACATGCAAAGCAGGAAAAGCCGGCGAAAATGGTGCCCACCTGCCCTCAGCTCGTGCTGCTGCTATCTCTGCTGCCAGCGTTGACGCAAAGTAGTTCCACACATCCTAGGTTGCAGCGCTGATGATGTGTCTGCCACAACTCAGATGGTCAACTCTGTTTGAAAGTGCAGGTTATTCTAGCTTCAAAGCTAGTTCAATCTTCTTCCCTCGGCGCCGTTCTGCGTTGCAACATGCCTGCTAAGATGGCACTTAGCCTATGTGTAACTCTCCTCACTCTATATGTGCATGTTGCCACAGCCGCAGCGACCCAACCCTGCTGGTTGTATGGTGCCCACCTGCCCTCAGCTCGTGCCGCTGCAATCTCTGCCGCCAGCGTTGACGCAAAGTAGTTGAACAGCAGGTTCTGCCGGCCCAGCGGCAGTCCCAGCAGCCGATTGAGGAAGCGGCGCACGTCACCCAAGTCTTTAGCTGCTGGGGCTGCTGCTGCGTTGGCGTCCTTAGCTGCTGCAGAAACGGTGTCCTTGAGACGGTCCTGCAAGCAAAACAAGGTGAGCGATGAGCAAACAGCAAGCGCAGCAGAGAAACGCCTGGCACAACTCACACACAGAATACATACATGTGCATTCCAGTGTGTCCTTGAGACAATCCTGCAAGCAGCCGCAGGTGAGCTTTGACTACCACTGAAACAGCAAGCACGGAGCTTCAGGAATCCCTGGCACAGCATATACACTAACTACGTACATGTGCAGTTTAGCGCATACGCGCTCTGTGTTTGCAGAGCGCACCGCGGCAGTGGACAAACCTAATCCACTAACAGCATGAACAGCAACACAGCCTCTCACCTCGACAACGCTGTCATTGCTGCGTCCGCTCAGTCCAATGCCCATCATGTCGCAGCAGCCCCGCAGCTCCCTGTGAAGCTCCGCAATCGCTGCACCGACCTGCACAGGCGTCATGAATGCTGCTGCAGCAGCAGGCGGAGGAGCCTTGCCAGTCAATGCAGCAACAAGCATTTCCTCCTCTGCAGCAGCTGCCGCAGCTCTTGTTGCAGCTGCAGCAGCAGCAGCAGCTGACTTGGCTGGGGACGGAGCACTGCCGGCAGCTGCAGCAGCCTTTGCTGCAGCTGCTGCGGCAGCTTTGGCTGCGGCGGCTGCCTCGGCTGCTGCTAGGCGCTGCAGCGCGGATAGTGCTGGCAGCTGCTGCTGCAGCAACCGCACTGTCTCAGCCTGCTGTAGCTTGGCAGCAGCACGGGCTTCGGCTGCCACTGCAACCCCATCACCAACTGCTGCACTTGCTGCTGCTGCTGTTGGAGCTTTGCTGCCTGTGCTGTTGCTTTCAGAAAACACCAGAAGGTCCTTCAGCAAGGCTGAGACTGTTACACCGCTGGGCAGCTGGGGGGACTCTGTTACAATTGCATCGTACATCTTGCGCAGGCTCTTACGACCCCAGGGGGTGTCAAAGTTGGAGTCTGACAGATCCACACCTGCATGTTTGGGAGATGGTCAAAGTTTGAGAGATGAGGAGTCACACGTAGGCCCTTGCTGTCTTGGATGGCATGCACCACACAGTTCGAGCCTAACTGAAAGTTGCAGGAAACACCGGCAGGTACAGACAAGCAGCAGGGAGCAGGGCGATCACAGCACAAGCTGCAGCCACACACCATGTGAAGATCTCTCACATGTAACCCTTGTGCACAGCAGTACTACAGCGTCTGTCAGGCCAACACGCGTCGCAGAACAACATGCTGTAGCCCATATCTCCAGCCTACCTGCTGCTGCGCGCCTGTCAGTGCAGCGCACGAGCACAGCATACAATCCAGCCATAACCCATGTAGATAATCCCTCACGTGTCAACCCCGTGTGCACAGCAATACCACAGCTTCAGAGTCAGGCCAACATGCATCGCAGAACAACATGCTGAAGGCCGTATCTCCAGCCTACCTGCTGCTGCGCGCCTGTCGCCGCGTGTCAGTGCCCCGAGGCTCTGCAGGCGCCGCGCCACTGCTGCAGCAAAGCGCCGCTCGCCACCAGCAGCAGACACCACCAGCTTGTACAGCGGGGCTGACACCTGCAGTGGAATACCAAAACGGTTTGTTAGGTTAGTTCTGTTTTGCAGCAACGCAGGTCAGGTGCAAGGCCAACAGAGTGCACCAGCAGTAGCAGCAGACACCACCAGCTTGTACAGCGGTGCCGACACCTGCTAGACAAAAGCGCAGGGGCAGCATATAAAAAATGTGATGCGGAGCGACACTACAGTGAAACAACAGAGCACGTGTGATGCAGAGCGGTAGCAAATGTGATTCTTATGCCCAAGGCAGTGATGATCAGTAGAACGCTCTGCTTGCGACTGACGGTAGGTTTTCCAAGCCTCGACCAAACCAGTGCGACACAGCCTGTGTGCTGCATACCGCCCGCAACGTGTCAGTCAGCAGCATCAGCGCACCTGATTGGTCCTGTGGCTGCGCCCTAGCTGCTGAATGGCCTTGTCAGCACTCCAGGGCAGCTCTATGGTGAGGTGCAGGCGCCGCTGGTCGCGGTTGGCTGCTGTCGTTGCTGCGTGCAGTGAGATGCCTGTGCTGGCTGCATCGCTGATCAAGGCAACACGCTTCTTGCCAGCTAGGAAAGCTTCGCGCTCAGTCACTGCAGGTGGGCAAAAACAGGCAGCATCAACAAGAGGGTGAGTGAGCTGTAGAGACAGAAGCATCTGTTGCAAGGCAGGCGCCGTCAGCTGGAGGTAGCTGAAGCATGGCAGATGATGCAGGAGATGTGCAGGGAGATGCCTGTGCTGGCGGCCTTGCTGATCAAGGCAACACGCTTTTTGCCAGCTAGGAAAGCCTTTCGCTCGGTCACTACAGCAGGCAGAGATGGGGCAAATCAGAGCAAGTGGGTGATGAGTAGAGCCAGGGCAACGCGGTTCCCACGTGCCATTTGATGTACAGCACAGATGTTCAACACAGCTAAATGGAGAGCAGAACTTATGTTGCTGCTTGACACACCAATGTGAGCTGCATACAGCCATCATCCTTTTCTTCAACCACTATATTGGGCACCGTCAGAGTTGTGACGGTGCGTGAGCAGCACAGCACACAAGCAACCGACACAGGCACTCACCATTGAGTGAGTCCATTTCGCTGCTGTCTGGCTTGGCGCGTAACTCATACACCACCCGCGGACTCAACCCTGCTGCTGCTGCACCTGCTGCTCCCTTGCGCTGCAGTTGCTCCTGCACCACCCTCCCCTTGCGGCCTGTCATCTCAGCAACAATGCTTGGCCCCCCTAACTCGTAAATGAGCTGGTCTAGGAAGTTGGGTGGCAGCTCGAGTGATGCCAGCTGTGCCAGTAGCTGCTGCTTCATGATGCGACATGCTGGGATGGCTTCCGGCTGCAGACCCATGGCAGCGGCTGCACACAGAATGGACAGCAGCAGCAGCATGTGGCAGGAGTGTTGATCTTGTGTGGACAGCAGCACCATGCAGCTGCTGCTGAATGGTGCGGCAGGCGGGGATGGCGGGCTGTTAGCCCATTGCAGCGGCTGCACGCAGAAGGAACAGCAGCAGCAGCATATGGCAGAAGTGTTTATTTGGCTTTGACGGCAGCAACATGCTGCTGCTTCTTCATGGTGCGGCAAGCAGGGATGGCTTCTGGCTGTAGGCCCATTGCAGCGGCTGCAAACAGAAGGAACAGCAGCAGCAGCAGCAGCATATGGCAGGAGAGTTGATTTGGCATGGGCAGCAGCACTGCACAGCTGCTGCTTCATGGTGCAGCAAGCGGGGATGGCTTCTGGCTGTAGGCCAATTGCAGTGGCTGCAGGCAGATGGCACAACAGCATCAGCAGCAGCACACGATAGGAGCTTTTGGAGCTACGGGTAACTATGTGGTATGCTCTGGGAAGCTCTTTGTACGACGTGCAGCAGCATATCCTTGCAGGACTTCTTTCCATACACTGCAACACGCTGCCCTGAAACCTGCATACCGCCACACTCTCAAACAACTGCACACAAAGCACAAATACTCAATTTCAAGAAATTGCGCTGCATGCTTCGAAAAGTTCTGTGGTATAAAGCGCAGCAGCACCTCCTTGCAGGAACTAAAGCCATCAAGCAAGCACGCGCTTGAACAATGGTTGACAATACGAACATGCTCACCTTCAGGCGACTGTGCCGCATGCTCAGGGAAGTTCTGCTGTATGAAGCGCAGCAGCATCTCCTTGCAGGGGCTCACAAATCCGGGCAGCGGCCCTGGCTCCAGACCCATCGCGTCTGCTGCTGCCTCGCCTGTGCTCTGCATGCCGATTACGACACACATGCCTGACGCCAGCGCTGCCTTTGCCTGCAAGCGGTGGTGAGCACGCAGTAGAATCATCTGTGTAAGACAGCTAATGGCTCAAGCAGTGCACACACCAGAGTTAAGTTGAATAGCAAATGATGGACCCGCTTGTCAGCAGGCTGCAGGTTGATGAGTACACACATGCCTGACGCCAGTGCTGCCTTTGCCTGCAGAAGTGGGCAGGCGTTAGAATCATCTGTGTAAGACAGCTGATGGCTCAAGCAGTGCACACGCCAGAGTTGAGTTGAATAGCGCGCTTGCTGTCCCTTGCTGCGCTTTGCGCGTAACGGCCGCAGATCAAACCTGGTCAAACATAACCCTCCTGCACAACGTAGTAACCTTACCTCTGTGATGACTGTGTCCAGCTTCAGCCCCACACACAGCAGCTTGAAGAATCGCTGCTGCGCAGCCCAGTAAGTCTTCCAAACGTCCCGCTTCTCTATGCCAGCCAGCTGCAGCGCTGCTTCCAGTTTGCTGCGCAGGTTCTGCCACAGCGCCACTGCTGCGTCGTACTGTGCGACCTTGAAGGGACTCAGGGGTGCTTCCACTTGCAGGAACTCTGCCTGCCTGCGGCAATGTCATTGCAGGCAGCATTTGCAAGCAGCAGACATGACGGCAGACAAAGTTATAGTTATGAACGCATGATGCAGCAGAAAGAAAGGTGCCAGGGAAGGAGTAGACTCCGATGAGTGAAAGGCGGTGCAGCGCGCTGCTACAAGAACACAGATCCTGCAGATGGACTGATTGCTATGACACAGCAGCTCCCACTTACCTGCGGCCACGTGCAACATATCGCCCCGCTGCTTTCATCACCATGGCCAGCAGCTCCTTGAAGCTCAATTCACGCTTGTACATGCTCGCCGCCACAAGAACAAAAAACCTGCAAACGGCCTGTAAATGCGATGACACACAGTGCTGCGGCAGCCCCTGCCCCTGCCCACCTGAAGCTGAGGCCGCGTGCCACATAGCGGCCCCCTGCTGTGATTTCCATAGATGCCAGCAGCTTCATGTAGCTCACACCACGCTTGCACATGCCGGCCCAAACGGGAAGTTGCTCAAACAAGCCTGAGACATGAAAACCAATGGTTTTAAACCATACATTCAGACACTTGATGACATATTGATACGCACCTGAAGCTGAGGCCGCGTGCCATACACCGCCCGCCTGCTGTGACATCCGTAGCCAGCAGCCCCATGAAGCTGACACCACGCACACCCGCCGCCACAAGGCCATCAACCCTGCAGAGGGCCTAGCTACCTGCTATGGCACAGAAGTCCCCTGCTTACCTGAAACTGAGGCCGCATGCCACGTATCGCCCCGCTGCCTTCATCTGCATGGCCAGCAGCTCCATACAGCTCACTCCGCGCTTGTGCACACTGGCCGCCGCCACAAAAACACAGGCCCTGCAGACAGCCTGACTGCAATGGCACAGCAGCTCCCGCTTACCTGAAGCTGAGGCCACGTGCCACGTATCGCCCCGCTGCCTTCATCTCCATGGCCAGCAGCTCCATGAAGCTCACTCCCCGCTTGCGCATGCTCTCCAAGAATGCGTTGAAGTCAGCAAAGGGGCTGGCAGGGCCCCACAGGCCCATGCGCTCCATGTACGCCATGTTGGCAACCTGCAGCAAGGCAAACGAAACCAAGTGGTCTTGTGACTTTATAGCAGTTGAGCATACAGTGCGACTGCATCTTGGCAAGGTCCC
>CADDIJ020001840.1:0-23822 GCA_902809745.2 Tetradesmus lagerheimii | reverse complement strand
TGAAGCACAGATGCTGCTGCTGCTGCTGCGACAGGAGCGAGTGCTTCGAATGCATGCTATTGTGCAGCAGGCCAGCTTGTCATGTGCAACCAATTGGTTCAGCCCAAGCGATCTTGGGTGCTGCTGACTTTGCTTCCTGCTGTAGCTTGCAGCCTGTACGCAGCACCAGCACCACAGACTGAGCAACTGTTGATCACAGTTGCAGCAGCCAGGCATTCAACACCCTTTGCAAGCTGGCAATGCATGCAGCATATTTGTGTTGTCACAACATTCAGTGAATGTTGCAACAGGCAGTTGCCCACGCACACCTATGTGCCAGTGCAAACGCTGATGCTGCTTGTGTCTACACTGCCCTGCACATGCTCGCAGGTGCCACCTACTGACAACTTCACACGTACAGCCAGTGACGCCACCATGCCGTCCCTGAAGGCTGCATTGGTGCTGCTGGCAAGTCTGCTGGCAGTGCACGCCCTGGCAGCTGGGGATGCGGCTGGCCTGCCCTGCTTGCAAGCAGCTGCACATGCATGGTGCTGTGCGCATGCTGCAACTGCAGCATATGCACATGCCATGACAGGCATTGCTTATTGCATGCACCTGCTGTTGCCACAGTTGTGGCGCGAACACAGGCCAATGACCTCACCTGCAACACTAGCCAGCACACGATTTGCTGCTGCCATGGATGTTGAGTGACTGCTGAACACTGGAATGTCACCATGTTGAACAAATCAAGCCTTAACATATTGTGGACCTTATCCTTAGGCTGGTTCAGCTGTGGCAGCTTGCCAATCACACATGATTTTATCCACACCTCATTCAGGAACAGCAGCATGGCTATGTGTTTTGCTGAACTGAGTGTTCCCTGTTCTTGCGCTGCTGGCTGCAGTTGCTGCTGACCTGCAGGCTGCCCAGGAGCCGCTGCCAGGCCCCAAGGCAGCACACAGCGCCAGGGCCCTGCTGGGAGCCAGGCCCCTGACCGGTGCGCGCGGTGCAAGGGCGAGGACGGCAAAAGGGGCATGGCCTGAGGGCTTCGCCCTCCTGTATTTTAATGAAGTATCTGGATGGGATGGTTACCTCGACTATGATAACTTCCTGTTGTATAATCCCCGTTACCTGAGGGCGAGCGTCAGTACTGGATTTGGCATTGAGCCACGTTTAGAAGGCGTGTGTGAGTTTCCTGCGAATGGCACTGAGGCACCTCTTAGGTTTTTTGATGGGGCTTGGGGGAGGGTGCAGATCCAGGGTACATTGAGCACAGTGTGCACCGTGGGAAGGTATGAATATGATTATACGCAGTATCCATGGAGGAAGGTACTGGTTGGAGATGGCTATGACTGCACTGCAACGCTCAATGGTGGAGCCAGTGTGCAGTGTGCAGACGCACAGGCCGCCAGCTGCACAAATGACCGCGGCTGATGTCAAATCTCCAACAGAACGGTACTCACGTTTGACAAGTACCGGAGCTGCCCAGCTCAGACTGGTGACGCGCACTCATGACTCTCGATTGCAAAAACACTGCATTGAATGCAGAGTACAAGTTCACGGTCAAAGAGCTTTTCTACATTTTGACCAGCTATAGACTAAGGGGCAAGCCCGCTGCATCGCCTTGATGCCGCAGTATAGCAGCATGCCATGCAGGGTTTGTCACCCTCATGCTATAGCCACAGTGGCAGCATGTGTTGGTGCCACCAGGCAATGGCAATGCATCCGTAAGCCTGCTGGTGATTG
This sequence comes from Tetradesmus lagerheimii, assembly GCA_902809745.2. Classification (NCBI taxonomy): domain Eukaryota; kingdom Viridiplantae; phylum Chlorophyta; class Chlorophyceae; order Sphaeropleales; family Scenedesmaceae; genus Tetradesmus; species Tetradesmus lagerheimii. The sequence continues at coordinate 22,097 of CADDIJ020001840.1, read as the reverse complement.
ATATTGTGGTGTTGGGAGTGCGGCCTCGAGGTTGCTGTTGGAGGTTGGGCGCCACACAAGCTCTCCTTGAGTCAGTGAAGCACGCACGCATGTTGAACCAGGCTGCTCTGATGTGGAGAGCAGGGGCTGCCAGCCCCGTGCTTTGTGGTGTGGGGGGCAGCTCAGGTGCTGCCAGCACCCAAGGCACACTTTGCTTGATGGCGCCCTCTGATCAAGAGCTGTATGTTGCATGTTTTTTATAGTATGCATTCCCATTGCATTACATTACATTACATTACTTCGCAGTACATTACATGCTCAATTAACATAGACTTGATGCATGGTGGAAGTGAAATCTGTTGGGTGCAGCAGGCAGGCCAGGCCACCGGCTGCAGCACAGCATGGCTTGCTGCCAGCTGTGCTGCTAGCTGCTCACTAGTATATGGCGCCGGTGCATTGCACCTGAGGTGCTGTGAGTGCTGCATCAATTTTAAACGTGAGTGCTGCATCAATGCATGCAATTCGCTGCATCTTGTTGATGGCATGCCGCGCCAGAAGCACCCTAGACTCCTTTGATCAGTTGTCCGCTGCATGTGAGCAGCATTGTCGTCGAACCAAGCAGCCAGTTATGGCACTATAGAGTGACCGTCATTTAGTAAACTGCACTGTGTTGCAGATTGAACAGTTTACAGCAGGCAAGTCTCAATGTTGGCAGCTCAGCAAGTTGTCAACTTGGAGGCCATCTCTGCTGCTCAACGCATGTGAGCCATGTTGCGCCTATCAAAAGGCTTGTAGTAGCACATGGCAGAATCAATCACTGGTGGATTGCAATATGCCAATTGAGGTGGCATACTTGGTATGTCAGTGTGGCTGCAGTCCTGCTGTTTCACAGTGCACTTTGTAACACACCAAAGGTGGTATGCCGTGGATATCATCCGCATGATGCTGTGTCTCCTGTCTGTATGTTCTTGCATGCGCCGTGGCAGGACTGGATGCACGGCTCAACGTTAGGCACTCAGTGCTCGGAGCAGCAAGGCACTGCAGTTTGAAAAGCAATAGCGTAGTGCGACTGGCTACAGCTACTGTTGAGACAAGTTCAGACTATTGTTGACTCTGTTTTGTCGTATTACATGGAAAGCGTCGCGTTTCGGGCTCTTTACCCTTCATCAGGCTTCAATCATGTGAACGCGGACAGAATCAACAAATACTCGCCATCAGAAGCACACAACAATTGTTGCAACAGGGTGCAGGTTTTTGGGTGAGGTCACTGGCCATGTTGCCAGTGGCTCGAACCCTGTACAATACTGCACTGCAAAAGCAAACCATGAGGTCTTGATGATGAACACAGGGTGAGAGCCACTGGCAACATGGCCAGTGACCTCACCCAAAAACGGCCAGTCAGTGACTGGCCTTTACTAAGAATGACCCCAGGTTCCTGCCTTTTGTGAATGCAACAATCGGTCTCTCTGAAACCTCAGCATGCAGATCTCCACCGCCAACATCATATGCACCCCGCAGCAACTGTTGCAGCCGCAGCTCAGGTATGAGTTGTGCATACGGCACCACCATGACAGGCTTGTTGTTTGCAGTTGCAGCTGTGCTGCTATTGCTCACAGACAGGTACCTGTGCCGTAATGAAAACGACACTCGGTTGGTGATGCTGGCTAGCAGACGCTGAGGGTAACCCCTCTGGCGTAGCCGGTGCACAAATTTTCGCACCATTCAGTCAAACCAGTGTTCGTCACTGTTAGTGACAACATACCGAATCAACTCTGCATTGATGAAGCTCCTAAACACACTAGGTGGATGGAAAGAGTACTGTGGGATGTAAAGGTACTTGTTCAGTACCTTTTGGTGTGCGCGCACCTTGATACGCACTCTGCGATCTGCATCGCAGACATCCTCCATACACTTATAGACAACCAAGTCAAGAAAATCTGCTTCAAACTGGCTGTAGCTGTGTTTGATCTTAATGTTCGGCAACAATGTGTTGAGCAAACTGATGAACGCAAGCAGTTTCTGCTCGCTGCCCTCAAAAACCACAAATCCATCATCGATATAATGCTTAAACAGAGAGGGGAAGTCGCTGCCCAAGCGTTGCTTGGCAACACCTTCCCACTCCCTGGCCAGGTAGAGCTGCGCTGCTGGTGGCATGCAGTTGCAACTGCACCAATTGGTGCCCATTGCACCCCCAACAATCTGCCTGTAGTACTTGCCTTGCACAGTAACTACATTGTTCTTCAGCACAAACTCTAGGAGCTCTGCAACCATTGCACGGCGCATGCCAGTGCCATGAACTGCTGCTGCACATGCAGCAATGCACCCAGCGTCAACATGTGGGTACAATGACTCCACATCAAAAGTCAGGAGCCAGGCATCCTTGCTTACGCGGAGCCCATCTATCTCCCTGACCAACTGCGTCCTATCCTTAAGTACTGTATCATATTCATGCAGCAGACTATTCAGTTCGTCTGCCAACCAAACACTGACACATGTTGTGACCCAAGAGTGACAGGCAGCTATTGGCCTGCCTACAATAGGACCATTCAAACTGGCCATTTTATGCAGTTTGGGCAAGATGTAAAGGTGTGGCGGTTGCCTCATCTTCAAACCCTGCAACCAGTACTCAGACACCTTGTCCCCAAGACACCCGTGGTAAATGCCAACCAGCTGGCTGCAGCCTTTCCAGTTTCCTGCAGGTGGTAGCAATGACAGCTGGAAGACGATCTGTGATGTCTTCATATACAGAGCTGTCTGACACATGTACTTGCACTGCTGCATGGTATGAATTAGCAGGCATGAGTGTCGGCCCAAGGTTCTTGTCCGCTGCTTTGATCACATGCTCTGACTGTTGCCGAAAAGCATGCAATGGGGGGGCAGGGCTGAGAGAGGCACCTGCACAGCTCGTCTGGTTTCCTGGAGGCGCTGCTGCTGCCGCTGCCGTTGCGCCCTGCGCTGCTGCCTGTGGCGTTTGCGCTGGCGTGCTGACATGCAGCAGTCCTCTGATGGCCCAACTCCATATGCGGCCGGCTGGCCAGCTAGGAATAGGAATAGGAACTACGCAACAGTGCTTTGGTGGGCTCTGTGCGTAAGTTTATGGGCCAAGGCAGCCGAAGCGACTATCAGCGATCCAGGGCCGTTACTCTCTAAGAGCAACCCCCGGCACGCCCGGTTTTCCGCTAGGATAGTCGGGTCATCTGGGCCCTACCAACCATTTCTCTATGGAATGGTGGCTTATGGCCCGACCCTTTGCCTTACCTTCAGGGGCGCCCGTGGGAGTCAAGAGTGCGTGCACCTCGGTGGATCACGTTAACTACCGAGCATAGCCCGTACCAGTTTTTAGCGCTTTGCCCCCCATTTCATCGGTTAGCACAGTAGGAATGAGCCTACCGCCACTGGTTCCTAACCGCGAGGGGGCGCTGGCCAGCTGTGGTGCTGCTGTGTGCTGCTGCGCCTGGCTGTCCTTTTGGCTTACTGCCTCCCTTGTGCTGCTGCTTTGGCGGCGGCCCAGGGGGTGCAGCAGGGGGTTGGTTGTTACGCTGCTGCGGCTGCTGGTTACCGTTGCTGGTGCCTGCAGGTGCCGCTGCAACTACTGTAGCAAAAGAGGGCTTGGTTGTGGGTGGCTCCTGGTCAGCAGCAGCATGGCCTTGCTTTCGCTTAGGCTTGCGCTGCTGCTTCTTACCAGGCGCTGCTGCTGCTGCTGCTGCTGCTGAGCTGCTGCTGCTGGGCAGCTGCTGCTTCAGCAGCTCTTCCAGCTTCTCCATCCGCTCGGTGTGCTTCAGCATGAAGCTGGTCAGGCCTTTGACCTGCTCTGCTGCTGTTGCAGTTGCTAGCTCCTCTACCTGCTGCTGTAGAGAAACTGGCGCTGCATCTGCTTTCTTAGCATCAGCTGCTGCCTGCTTCTTCTGTCGCTGCAGTGCTGCCTCCTTGTGCGAGCTGCTGATGTTTTTCACAGCTGCACTGAACTCCCACTCATACTTCAGCTGCTGTGCGCGTTTTATTTCCTGCACTTCTCGCAGGTGTTCCTGCTTGAGTTTCTGCTTGAGTTGCTGCTACTGTTCACATGGTCCTTACATTTGTCTCTGCCCCATGCACAGTCAATGACTGCTGCAGCAGCCGCGGTCGAGCCTGAGCTGCGTTGCTTTGTAATTAATGTACTATTGTGTACACTTGCTGCAGTAGATGGCCAAGTATATGGTTTCTGTTTCATTGCTTCAGTTCCATGGTGGTCCGCATGGGGCGAGCGTCGGCCTGATGTGCCTGGTGTTCCATCTAAAACAGCAACGCCGCCCTTTTCCCACATTATACGTAACATTCATTGGTTCTAGAAACACTCGTAGTAATGTGGAATCTTGCTCAGGCTGCCCCCACATGTCTGAACAACCCGACTTTCCCCTCCCTGCAGGTTCGCAGCTGAGCTGGGACGCTGCTTGAGGACTACTGCCCACTGTCAAGGTTCGTGAGAAGCATGATACAGCGTAATAAACATAATGCAATGGCACAGCTTGCATATGGTTGCACACCCGGCTGACAGAAGCAATCATGGGGCAAGCGCCATGGCTGGCCAGCCTGATGTGCCTGGTGTTCACATTCACAGCAGCCACGCTGCCTTTTTCACACACTCGGTTATTGATGTACATGTTCCTTAAGTATATCTGCAAATGTGTCTTCCTGCTTTTGCTGCTCCACAGGCGGTGAGCCGCTCAGCACAGCTACATTTACAACTAGCCATTTACAAGGTGCGTACGTACCGTATGCGGCAGTGCTACACAGCAAGAGGGGCCATTTCAAATTCATACCATCTAAGATGGTGACTGGACCCACATGTAACTACTCTCTCTCAAATTGCAGCAAGTGTGTGGCAATGGATATGCATGGTTTTACAATGTGAGGGCCAGGGTTGCTTGTCCACACAGGCAGTCCACATTTTATATGTTCAGCATTCAAAACTTCAGGTTGTTTGCTGGTTGTTGCTGCTCCGCCGTGGCTCCTGTGTGTATTTCAGCACAAGAATGTTGCTCAGAGGGATTCATGCTGGACTGATACGGCGAGTGCCTGGCGACGGCCATTGTTTCTACCACTGCTTGGCTGTTCACTTTGAACAAAGTGGCCTACTTCACCTGATAGGCGCCAACAAGTACCAGACTCCTTCGGACAAGGCCTGGGCAGGCAAGAGTCAGCTTGCTGGCTTCTACATGGTGATGCAGGAGCATGCATTCGACACTCACCATCTTCGTGTTCAGCATGACATTCCAGGTAGGCCCCTGGTCCAAAAATGCAAGTAGGTAATAGATTTGGCAAATATTACCAAGATTGCAACACATGCATCGCCACTGAAGATGGTACCAGATGCAATCGTCACCCAAATCCGGTTCTATCATGTTTGTCTGCTGTCTTGTAAAACAGTGGCAGGCAGCAGCACTCGTGAGCACGCCAAAAACTGTGTGCTTAGGGGCGACTATGCGCATGATGGCGACGTTGCTGCTGCCAGCCTTTGCTTCAACATCAACATCAAGGTGGTCACCAAGGGCTGCGACGACTCCGCTGAGCTCTACGCTAGCTTTGCGCCGGAGGGCGGCAAGGTGACTGCTCCCACCATGACTCTACTGTACAAGCACATACCTGGCACAAACATCGGCCACTATGACTTGGTGTTCACAAAGACGGCAGCAGCTGTGTGTGTTGGCACGAGTGGCTGCCGGCAGCAGCAGCACCAGGCTGCAGCTGCTGCTTGCGTGTTCAAACCATGTGTCAGCCAGGCGCCTGCTGGAAGTGATTGGCAAGAGGCGAAGTGCAGCCCAACAAAACGCAACCCAGAGACCTTTCAGGTTGTGAAGAATCACAGTGGTAAGTTGAACCTCAACTTGATGGGTGATATGGGCACATGAATTCTCTACAGACATGTCAGACATTGTCAAATTGGTGACGTGCCAGCAAGCAGACATGACTCTGTTGGAGACTGACACCGACTGTGTCTACGGCAAATGCACCACATGTGGTGTTCGGCACCTTGACAGGTTGACGGAGGTGAGGATTCATATGAAAGGGTTGCAGAAACTTACGCACTTGTGCCGCCAGCTTGGCCCTGTTTAAATTATACATACCTGCCTTGCTTCTGATTGCCATCTAATTGTGATTAGTGCGCCCTAGTTACGGACAATTTTTTCACTTTTCCGCATATGCAGGTGATGCCCCCGCTTCCCATGGCAAATACTGTGGTGGTTGGGACGTGTCGCATCAGCTGTAGAAGCCGCCACCGCAGCGGCACAGCATCACCTCAAGTCAGGCGGCAACCATCGGACGCTGAAAACACTGGTGAATGGGACAAAATTAAGAACGCCGTCGTAGAATATTGCCAGTGGAAACAGGTGGAGATACCAGTTGCTGTGTTGGGCGAAGCTGGTACAGGTGACGGAACAACACGCAAGATTGTGGACAAGGTCAAGCTCTCTGCTCCCTTGCATGAGTTTATGGCGACTTTCAAAGGGTGCATTGCAGAGTTTGTACAGCATTGCTTTCAGTGGCGCTGGCAGGCGCAGCAGTTCAAGGAGATGGAGGCCGTTCTGAGGCGACACCCAACACACCGTGTTGTAGCGTTGGACTTCAGTGAAAACTTGAAGCCAGCAGAGTCGACGGAGGTCCAATCTGCTTATTACAACAATCAGCAGATTACCATCCTGGTAGTCATCGTGTACAAGATGGCTGAGTCAGCTGGCGGATCCCGTGATCAACAAAGCAACAATGGTTGTGCCAGGCAGTCGACGTCATCAGGCCAGGGGAACAGCGAGGACCAAACATCATCCGGTTCACAGCAATCAGCAGATTCCACCGATGACGACGACGATGAGCCTGTACTTGAGATGGAGCAGTACTTTTTTCTAAGCTCTGATGGTAGGAAGGGATGCGAGTTTGTCAACACCTGCATCCTCAAACTGCTGGCCTTGTGGGAAGAGGAGGGGCGTGATGTGACCCACCTACATTTCTTTTCAGACGGGTGCGCCGGGGACTTCAAGTCCAACCACTCCATGATGGATCGGGCACTCCTCCTAATTGTGACTACACCCAAACCTGGTTGCGCAGGGCACAGCGTAACCTGCCATGTGAATTTCTTTGAATCAGGCCACGGCAAGGGCCCATGGGATGCAGCCGGTGGATGGTTGAAGAACCTTGTGCACAGGCAGGCGATATTTTACCAACACACCATGAAAACCCCTGAGGAGATTGCTACGTTTGTGAACCAACACCACAGCAAGCCAGAACCAGGGTACAACAGGCAGCGCTATACGGTTTCGGGGCATTCACTATGATAACAGGGAAACGCTACAGATGCTAATGCTGTGCTACGGTGCCGCTACTGTGCCGCTGCTGGTAGCGCAGCACTAGCGCCCGTAGCGCCAGGGTAGCACGGGGGTAGCGGCGCTAGTAGACACTACGAAAGCGCTAGTATCGCGCTACCGATTTAAATGAAATTTGTAGTGCGAGGGTAACGTGCGCGCAGCGTTTCGGTAGCATTGTGCCGCAAATTGGTCACGAACCCAAAAGCAGACCATATGAACAGTCAAATAATGTCATTTACAAGTGCCTGCAGCCTATGGAACCGGCCAGTCTCACTGAAAATCCTCTCCCATAAAATCCCCTGTGCCCATGTCATCCCCTGCGCCATCATCATACCCCGCCTGCTCTGTATCAGCCCCATAGATTCCAGCATAATCATCATCACCAGCACCGTCGTAAGGCTCATCATCATCACCATCATCGCTGCTGCTGCTGCTGGTGTGGGCGTCTGGCTCGCTGTCCTGATGCTGCTTGCCGCGCCCGCCGGCACGCCCACGACCCCTTCCCCTGCCACGACCCCTGCAAGGTGCCTGAGGAGATGTCTGAGAGCAGAGGCATGCCAAACATGCACACAAATGACTGTTCGATGTTTATCGGGTAGATTCCTCTCGGTTTGAGATCCTTTTTAGTGTGTCAATTGCCCAGCGCTACTGTTGCTGCGGTGCTACGGTAGCAGCGCGCGGTAGCGCACGGTAGCGCATGGTAGCGCATGCGTAGCGCATGCGTAGCGCATGCGTAGCGCTACATAGCGCAGCGTTAGCGCAGTAGCATGCTCATAGCGCGACACTAGCGTTTCCCTGTTATCATAGTGAGCGGTGAAAGGGGCGCTGCGGTCAGCAGCAACCAAACCGATCAGTGCATCTCCACCTTAAATCCGACATGCGTATGCAAATTTCGCTGCTTAATATATCATTCTCATATCATGCAACGCGTCAATGCGTCCAACTGCATCAGCAGGGGCTCACCGGCACTGACGCTTAAGGGGAGCACGGGGTTGCAGAAGTCTCTCTGGGGCGAAGGCTGACGTTCACGCGACGAGAGGGCGAATCACAAAGCAGCACTGACTGCAATACGGCTACTTCAGGTCTCATATAGAGCGCGTTGCTATTGTCAGGACAATTGTCCATGCGGGCAGCAGGGGACAGGGACAATCTGGACATGTTTCCTGCGGTGACAGGGACAATGTCCTGAGCATTTGGCTGTGTACCGAATCACAAATTTCGCTGGAACTACAGATGAACAATTGCTGATGTACGAAGCTGCACCTGCAGCAGGCGCCTGCGTGGGCAAGGTGCACGCGGATGCGGTTGCTTGTCACCACTCTGCTTTGTGATTGGATGTGGGACGAACCCCAATGTTTGCAATATGCCGGTAAACCAAACTTGATTTTCATACGGCAGAATTCCGGGGTCACGCACCGCACACATGCCAGGTTCGTCATGTCTGATTGAGTGGCCAATCAGACAGTCAGATTAAGACCCAATCAGGTCATGATCAAATGGCCAGCCAGTGGCAGAAACTCTGTGCTAAAAGATTACACGCAGTGTGTGGGGGGGGTGCACTTCGTCGAGATGATAGTCAGGGTTCAAAATCCGTCCGCAGTTCCCAAAACAGCCTTTCATATGCACATCAAAATGATACCCTGAAAGGCAAGAGATTGTCTCCAACAATGTGGGATAGCTCAGGTAGTCACAAAACTCTGAGACACACCAGCGTCCACAAGCTCCTTGAGATGCACATTTGCACACATGTACATCATGCATGTTGTTGAACTGAGGCCACTTGCAATGAAGCAGAGACCATATTCTCAGCTGTCTACTGCAGCAAGCCGCTTGTACGGTACACACATATATTGGAAATCGCCACAGCTCAGGCTGGACTGTGGCTGCTGCAGCACCCAGTGACCGTGCATGGGTCAGCGACCAACATAAGGGCCATGATACCTGCCAGGTAGCCGCTACCACGGTGCCAGGTAGCAGAGCTTGCCGTGCTGTGTTCTAGTACCGCACCTTGACCGCTCTAGTTTCCTGCGCGTAAGCGTAGAGGCAGGTGTCCTAGCTGCGGGTCTTTGGCATGAACTGCTCGCCGCCTCCATCATGGTACCACGTGGCTGGCTGGCTTGGTGGCTGGCTGCTGCTGCTGCTGCTGCTACTGTTGCTGCTGCTGCTGGTAGTGGTGTTTGTCATACCAGTGTGTTGCGCCTGCACTGCTTCAGCTGCCTTGTGGTGTCACATGCACGCGAGCGTCTACTGCAGGGGACCCCAGTGGCGGCTCGCTGACTGCACGTCCCTCTTGCTGCGCATGCTGGCCGTCCTCCACTACCTCAGCACCAGCTGCACCTGTGGCAGCTGCCTGTTCTACTCCTGCTGCTGCTGCTGCTGGACTGCCCTCTTGTGGTGCTGCTGCTGCGTCGTCAGTGCCGGTGGCGTCACCTGCCTCTCTGTCTGCTGCTGCTGTCCCTGCTTCTGCTGCTGTCGCTGAGTCTGGCTTGGAAACCCCCACCCCAGCAGCGTCACTACTTCTGTCAAGGACATGTGCCCGCATCCCCCTCAGCTGCTGCTGCTGCATCTTTGCAAGCATCTGCGCATTTGGCACCTCCTGTGCTAGGTCAGGGTGCCCTGGCTGCAGCTTTGCTGCTGCCTTGTAGCTGGCAAGTGCCAGCTGGGGTTCACCGAGGTTCAGTTGAACCCTGGCCAGTGTTATGTGGCCTTCAACCCAGTCAGGTTCCAAGCTGACTGCCTGCTGCGCTGCTTGTACTGCCTCGAAGGTGCGGCCCACTTGGTCAAGCACTTGCGCACGCATCTCATGCAGCCGGCTGTTGCGGGGCTGGATCTGCAGCACCACCAAAGCAGCAGCACAGATGGTCAAACACAGTGTGGTGGTTACACGGGTACAGGCGGCGAGATCACACAGGTGCTGTCGGCTTGTTGTCACACACACTCCTGCCTCTACTTGAGCAGTGCTTGAGTGTGGTCACACCACGTGTAGCTCGTGCATCATCATGATATCACAGTTACTGGCCGTTTGCTTCAGCCTAGCCACTCGTGTTCAGATGCAATTCTTTCATGCATGGTGCTGAGCATGTCGTTGATGCACACGGCAGTGTACAGTGACGTCATGCAGGTTGTTGAAGAAGATAACAGCTGCCAAGCTGTGCTGTGGCAGTGTGAACGCAGCTGGCAGCCTCACCAGGGCGGCCTGCTCCCAGCAGCGCAGTGCTGCCTGCGCATCACCTGCCTCAGCATAGCCAGAGCCCTGCACACATACAAACAGGTTGCGGAGCATCGGCAGCGCAATGCAGATAGGTATCAGCATAACAACTGTGCATGTGGAAACGAGAGGTGCAGTGACAGGAAACAGCGCTACAGCCATGCTGTGCCAAGCATTGGACGTGCATGGAGTTCTGCAGACAGACGCTCTACGCAAGGCTACAGGACCCAGAGCCGCAATCCAACTTAGAACAAGGCGTTAAGACGGCAGTACATGCTGCGGGAACAAGCAGGAGGCTGGCGCTCACCTTATCAATCCATTTGCTGGCGCTCACTGCAAGTGCTTCAGTGGCTGCCTGGCTGGTGCTGCCTGCTAAGTCGTCACCATCCTGCTGCTCTGTATCACCTTCATCAAAGGCTGATATGCGTTTCTGAACCTTGGCTGGTCGCCTGCTGGGGATCTTGAAAGACATGCTGGTGTATGTGCTGCAGTGTTGATGCTGCTGTTTCGGTGCTGCTGCTGCCACAAGAAGTAGGCAAGCAATTTGCACACTAGAACTTCAACACATGCGTACCGATACAGGTGCCGGCAGTTGGGATCAAGCGTCACACAAATCGCAAACGTTGCTAGGTGGAACAACAAGGGCTTTTGTTGTGACACTTCGCAGCATGCAGGACTGAGCTGATCGAATGGAAATCGTTGGTACTTTGAAGATGTTGCCTAATAGCTGTATCCAGAAGGCCTGTGTATTGCCCACCAGCAGGGGACATCTTCAAGTGAACTGCACCAGACAGCCTGTCGTGTATCAGCGTCGGGCAGCAGCACTGTCATTCGATGAGCTGATGGTGTGATCATGTAGATGAAACAGCCTGACGCAGCTGTAGGTTGCTGGAGTGGGTTGTAGCAGTAGGAGCAGGGCAGCACCAGTAGCAGCAGCAGCAACAGGAGCAGCAGTGACAGTAGCAGTGGACAAGTGCAATGAAGGAAAAAGATATCCAGTTCTTGATCCTGCAGTACCTCAAGAAGAAAGGGTGAGCAGAAACGTGGTCGACAGTCATGGTGTTGCAGTGTATGCCCTTTGAACGCTGAAGCAGCTGCTTCTGCTCGTTTCTTTGATGTGCCTCTCACACCACATTCCCGACGCAGCAGCTAGAATTGTAGTCACAATACTAAAGCTGCCTCAATCCAGCCATAATCACATCGATGCAGCTTGAAGCCTTGCTCTGTTTTGACCATGGCCGGGAACTTGTCTGCAGCCCAGCAACTGAGCAGCTGTCGCACCTGCCAAGCAAGCAGAGCGCAGCCCTGTGCTTAGTTTGGGTGCTTGATACACACAGCTTGAGTCATACCCTCTCCTACAGTGTGTGTGCTTGTGGCACTCAATGTGTATGTGTGCTGCTTCAATCACGTCGACACCTAAGAGCAGCCTCGCTCACCATTCCTCTTGCATGGCCCTGCAGGTACGCGGAAGCAGAGCACGTGTTCAGGGTTCAGGCAAACAAAAACAACAACCCGGCAGGCGAAGAAGCAGAGGCGGCAGGGCAGCAGCAGGGGCAGAGCCACTCGCTCGACACAGATGCCGGCTTGCAGGACTTGTTATTTTATGTCGCTGCTGAGGGCAACCCTCAGGCCCTCGTTGACTCGTTTAACCAGCTAGCAGCATGGGCTGACAGCTCACTGGACCTCTACAGGGTGAGCCCTGCGCCTGGCGTTACTAGCCATGTGTTACAAAGCAAATGTAACATGGTTTGAAAAAGGTTCAGGCAAGCTGCAGCAGAGCAGCATCACCAGCAGCAGCAATCTGTTGTTGTGCAGCTGGACACTGTATGAAAGAAACATCATCTCACTCATGTCCTGCAAGTGGCCTCTGCGCAGAAGCTGTCTCTCCTGCTGCTGCTGGCCTTGCGACTGGGAATGCTCTGCCTGCGTTGCTGCTGTGTTGCGGGCGCCTGCAGGTCGAGCTGCAGCGTGTGCTGTACCCTCTGTTCATCCACGTGTACCTGCAGCTGGTGCAGTACGGGGCGTTCAACATGGCAGCAGACCTGCTGAAGCAGTACAGGTGCGAGCAGCAGCGCAAGTGCTGCAGTACCTTGACGGATGCAGGCATGAAGAAGTAGGGGTGTCTTACACAGCAGCAGACCTGATGAAGTAATACTACTGCAAACAGCTGCACAGGTGTTGGCAGCACAAAAGAGTGTGCCGCCTTACAGTGCAGTGTGTGCAGCAGTGCCTTGTAGGTGCTGAGCTGGGCATTATCTCCTGTCCTGCAAGCGAATCACCTGGCACTTGCTGTCGATGTCTGTCCTCTCCGCAACTTGGCCCAGCCCAGGCAATCGCGAGCGTGCACACCACTATCCACATGCACACCACTATCCACATGCACACTCCCTGTGTGCTCCTTGCACACCCTCAAACCTGCTGCGTACCATACATCACTAGGACAGATTGGGTACCCTAACCCTAAATGCCCTGCACCAGACATCCACGGGGCGCGTTGGTTGACATCCCTGCATGCTTCCTGTGGTGTCCTGCAGGCGCCGTCTGATTGAAGTTGGCGGCCGCCAGAGCAGTATCCGTGCGCAGGAGCTCAACGAGCTTCAGGCAGTAGCTGTCGCGCAGCACCTGGATGCACACCCGTTTGCTACAGCTGCGCGCAGCAGCCGCAGCACGCTGGTGCTGAGCAGCTACAGCTTTGAGCTGCTGATGCACTACCTGCAGGGCCAGAAGCAGTGGCTGCTGCTGAGCATCCTCAACAGCCACGTGCGCTTTGAGGTGAGGTGATGGCCTGACATATGTGCTCGGCTGCAGTTTGGTGTGAGGGCATCTTAATGTACGGAGGTCCTTGGTAATCCCTTGCTGCAGCGAGTGCAGCATAGCAACAGAAGAACTACTCAACCCCTGTATAGTTGGCCACACAGGCAACAGCACAGCAGCAGCCACCATGATTGCAGCTGTGCATGGCAGGCCATTAAACAGCTGCAAATATCACAGCCTTGGCGCTGTGCCAAGCGCGCACTTGGCACCAGCCACTTGACCATCTGCCGCTGCTTCCTACCCGCTTGCTGGTATTTTGTGCTGTGTTTGGTGCACGCAGCTGCACAAAGGCCTGCCGCTGCTGGGTGCTGCTGCTGGTGGCGACGATGAGGTTGCGGGGCTGCTGCAGGGCCAGGCGGGGCATGATGTTGGTGCCATCAACGCCACCCCGCTGGACCTAGGGCTGCTGCGTGACGGAATTGAAGACAGCTACGCCACACAGAAGCTGCAGGTGCGGCAGTGCTGTGATTTAAGGCACCCGTCATGTAACGTGTTATGTTGATGCGCTGGTGCTTGTGATGTGCATGCCATTACCGCCGGACCGCTGGACCGTGTGCTGCTCAGGGACGGCATTGAACACAATTACGCCACACAGAAGCTGCAGGTGCGGCAGTTGGTTCTATTGTAACGTGTTTACGTTGATGCGCTGGTCGCTTGTGGCGCGGGTGCCATCAACGCCAACACTGCAGGACATGGGGCTGCGCAGGATTGGCATAAAAGGCCGCTACGCTACATATAAGCTGCAGCACGACCACGACCTCAGTCTGAACGCTGCCTGCCTCGCTACTGCTGCGTACTGCTTGCAGGAAGAAGAGGAGCGGCTCGCCAACTAGAGCATCGGCATACCCTACATGCGCTTGGCTATCATCATGCTGCACCACAACCACAACCGCTGTCTGACCACTGCCTGTCTCGCTACTGCTGCGCACTGCTTGCAGGAAGAAGAGGAGCGGCTGGCCAAACTGACAGCAGGTGCTTCAGCAGCGGCAGCAGCGGCAGCAGCAGAAGACGGCTTCACTGAAGCCTTTGGCGACGATATGCTTGAAGACGGCGGCCCGCTCTCTGCTGCTGCTCAGCAGGCGAGCGCTGCAGCAAAGCGCTTGAAGGCAGTTCGGGACCGTGCGCTTGCTGCTGCGAGAGCTAAGCAAAAGGACATCCTAGAGAGCAGGCGCATGCCTATGGTGAGCAAAGGACGTGATGTGCGTTTGCCGAACGCTGCTAGCTGCACATGCGTGGTGGCGGCCGGCCCCAGGGGGGTAGAGAGTGTCAGCGCTCGGAATAACCATGGTGTTTGAGGTGTTCACCAGGCCAAGCACATGAGCATGCGCAGCTGATTTGGCACAACTGCCATCAGCAGTATGCCGCGTCTGTGCTGTGCATCCGCGCAAGATGTGACTGGACATGTCATGCATGCTGCTGCTGCTGCTGTTGTGCAGATCCCGCTGCTGCCCGCTCACGACAAGTTGAGGAAAAGCCAACACGACGATTTAGAGGCACGTGTGCAGCTGCACCCGCCAGACAGCCTGCCTTCAGCAGCCTTCTTCAGCATACTCAACTCGCAGCAGGTGAGCTGAGCACCGGTAGCTGAGTTGCATTGGTATGTGCTTGCACAGATGCCATACGTCATGTCAAGGCATGCAACCTGCGGGTGACCGCAGACTTTGGCAGCATGCACACTTCTCAATTCCTTCCGCTGTTGGTGTTGCTGCTTCATCTCCATCATGCATCCTCGCGCACACAGCTAGATCAACTGGTGCTGTTGCTTCTTGAACGTACATTGCTGCCATTGTACCATTTGCACCATATGCTGAACGGCATGATTGCCACCCCCAACTCCAAGCTTCTGGCAGACTGCTGCTGCTGACCGTCTTGAACCACGTTTGACTCCCCACCACTGCTGTTGATGTTGTTGCCCTGCTGCTGCAACCGCACAGACGCTGACGAGCATGACCGTCAGTGCAGACACCAAGCTTGTACCATCTGCACCAGATGTTGACCGGCAGACTGCCAGCCCCGACACCAAGCCCGTGGCAGACTGCTGCTGCTGACCGTCTTTCATCACGTCTAACCCCCACCACTGCTTTTGATGTTGTGGCCCTGCTGCTGCCACTGCACAGACGCTGACGAGCATGACCGTCAGTGCAGACACCAAGCTTGTAGCCGCGGGCTTTTCAGACAGCCTGGTGCGGCTGTACCACTTGGCACTGCTGGGCAAGCAGCGCGGAAAGCTCGGGGAGAGGGCAGAGAAGCGAGCAGCAGGAGTGCTGCCGCAAGCAGCGGGCAAGCGCGCACGCGCGGTGAGTGACTGCTGCTACATTGCGCTGCGCTGTGCTTGCATTGCACATGGAACGCCCTCTGCACAAGCAATTACAAATGCATGGTGATACTGTGCTGGGAATTGAGTGTGATTGGTGGGTTGGCATGAATGTGCCAGGGGTGCTGATTGGCCTGCGGGGGTGTTGAGATCTGCCTGAATACCCTGATCCACGTGAGCTTGCTGCTGCTGCTGCAGGCGCATCGTGGCGAGGGTGGTGACGCCATGGACGTAGATGGCGAGGAGGATGAGCTGCTGGTGAGCGGCACAGGCGTGGCTTAGCAGAACAGTGCAGCATCTGACAGGGCTGTTATCACAAGTAGTGGTGCTTTCATCCCAAGCATGCAGCAGAGGCTGTAGCACAGCATGCCAACCAAGCGCTTGAAACTTCAGCTGCTTAACAGCCAAGCAGTTGAAGTGTCTTGAACTCCCAAGCAGCAGAGGGTGGTGATGTTGCAATTGTAGATGGAGGAGGCAGGCTGAGCTGTGTATGAGCTACGGTGACACAGCATGCACTGCTGCAGCGTTGACAATGAAGCCGTTGCCGAGAACTTGGAACCTTGGGCACTCTGAGAGGCCAGGAGGCAGCGCCACTGCCCTGTTGTGTGCGCTGTGCTCTGACAGTGTGCTTGCTTGCCGGATAGCTGGCAGTCCTGCTTGCTGGTCTCACGCCAGTCTGGTCAGCAGAGCAGTACGCAGGTTGAAACGGCAGCAGCACATTAGCGCAGGGTTTGACACTACACTGCTATATAGCATCATTCGTGATGTGTTGGTTGTGCCTGCCTGCAGGAGGAGCTTGAGGACCTGTCCAACCAGCAGACCATGTGCCTCGTGGGACACTCAGGTACGGCCGCACACATCTACATCGCAGCTGTTGTAGCGGCCTTTTTGCAGCTCGCAGATCTCAGTGTAGATGGGTGATGGCTGCAGCACTGCAGCCCATTACGTGTACGTATACGTACTGGCAAGTTTGTAGCTGTGACTGTACATCTCCACAGGTGCTGTGGTTGCTGGTGCGTGCAGGCACGGTCAACGCGCTGTCGTTCAGTGCTGACCAGCAGCTGCTGTTCTCTGCGTCCAGCGACAGCACGGTGCGCCTGTGGAGCACCGAGCTGCGCAAGGGCCTGGCTGCCTACAGGTACGCCGTAGCTGTTGGCTGAAGTACTGGTGTACGAGCTGGTATATGGTTGCCTGTGTTGGTAGGATGCAGTGTGGAGCACCGAGGTGCGCAAGGGCCTTGCTGTGTACAGGTGCGGCAGCAGCAGGCTGGCTGTTGCTCATGAGTTGCTATGCTGGAGTGTATGAGCTGGTGCTTATTTGTGTGAAGTCTTGAGTACCTGGTTCTGGGGTGTGCGCGCTGGTTGTGGTTGCCTTATTTAGCTGTATCCAGTGTGGAGCAGCGGGCTGTGCAAGGGCCTGGCTGCATACAGGTGCCGTGGGAGCAGGCTGGCTGTGGTTCTGAGTATTCAGTACGAGCTGTTGTCTGGTTGCCTGATTTAGTTCCATACAGTGTGGAGCACCCAGCTGTGCAAGGGCCTGGCTGCGTACAGCTGCAGCAGCAATGCCCCACGCATCCGTATGTGCTGACTGTTGTGCTTGGTCCGCTAGCTGTTCATTGACATCCTCAGCTAGCTGGTTGTTATCGATGTGCATCAAGGTAAGGGGCAGCTGAGCAATGCAGGGGCATGGCTGCAGACACAGGTGCAGTGCGCCCTGCTTGCATTATTCCTTTGTTTGTGAAGATTATGTGTGGGCTTATGGGTGTTTGGACTGTGAACCTGCTGGCTGACCTATTGGCTGATGCAGTGTCCCACGTTGGATCGTTCTACTGCTGCAGGGGCCACGTGTACCCTGTGTGGGACGTGGCCGCGTGCCCGCACGGCTCGTACCTGGTCAGTGGCGGCAGCGACAGGACTGCTCGCCTCTGGTCGACAGAGCACGCGCGGCCGCTGCGCATCTATGCAGGTGCGGGCAAGTAATTGCAGAATGTTCCATGCGC
Source organism: Tetradesmus lagerheimii (assembly GCA_902809745.2). Lineage (NCBI taxonomy): Eukaryota > Viridiplantae > Chlorophyta > Chlorophyceae > Sphaeropleales > Scenedesmaceae > Tetradesmus > Tetradesmus lagerheimii. The sequence goes on along the minus strand of CADDIJ020001840.1, from coordinate 4,446 downwards.
AGGCGTGTGCATGTGTTCCCAGCACGCTGTACATCCCCAACCTTGCATGGCACCCCAACAATAGCCATTGGCAGCAGTGATTATTTTGCGCTGTGTTGCACTTGACACGTTCTGAATTCACAATGCTGCGGCTGCCTGCAGGCCACCAGTCTGATGTGGACACTGTGGCATGGCACCCCAACAGCCAGTACATTGCCACAGGCAGCAGCAGTTATGCTTTGCTGTGTTGCTCTTGACATATCGCCAAATCACACTGTTATGGCTGCCTGCGGGCCACCAGTCTGATGTGGACACGGTGGCATGGCACCCTAACAGCCAGTACATCGCCACAGGCAGCAGCAATCATGGTGCCCTGTGTTTCACTTGTCATACCGCCAAATCACACTGTCACGTCTGCCTGCAGGCCACCAGTCTGATGTGGACACTGTGGCATGGCACCCCAACAGCCAGTACATCACCACAGGCAGCAGCAGTTATGCTTTGCTGTGTTGCTCTTGACATATCGTTACATCACACTGTTATGGCTGCCTGCAGGCCACCAATCTGATGTGGACACGGTGGCATGGCACCCTAACAGCCAGTACATCGCCACAGGCAGCAGCAATCATGGTGCCCTGTGTTTCACTTGTCATACCGCCAAATCACACTGTCACGTCTGCCTGCAGGCCACCAGTCTGATGTGGACACTGTGGCATGGCACCCCAACAGCCAGTACATAGCCACAGGCAGCAGCGACCGCACCGTACGGTTGTGGGATGTGGGCACGGGCGCATGCGTGCGCCTCATGAGCGCACAAAGCGGCTGCCCAACATGCCTTGCGTTCTCGCCAGATGGACGTCAGCTGGCAACTGGCACAGAGGACGGCACAGTGTCGGTGTATGATCTGGGAACTGCGCGCAGGTGAGACGTGTGGTGTGATGTGCTGTTTGCAGTGGTTGGCTGTCTGCGTGTCTGTACATGTGCAAGCATGTCAATTGCATAGCAGCACGGTTGTGGGATGTGGGCACGGGCGCATGCGAGCGCCTCATGAGCGCTGAAAGCGGCTGCCCCACATTCCTGGCGTTCTCACCGGATGGCCGCCAGCTGGCAACAGGCACAGAGGACGGCACAGTGTCGGTGTATGATCTGGGAACTGCGCGCAGGTGAGACGTGTGGTGTGATGTGCTGTTGCAGTGGTTCGCTGTCTGCGTGTCGGTACAAGCATGCGTGAGCAGCTTTGCCTGCAGGGATAGGGTGTCGCTGCATGTTTTTCTGCTGGAGTGCCGTTACATATTCACGAGCATGCCAGCCTTGTGGCAGCACTGCACACATCGCAACAGCCTGAAGCGCGTGCTTCGCTTCCTCTCGTCATGGGCGGCTGCTGGCAGCGATATTGAGGATGGCACCAAGCAAAGCAGCTGGGAAGCGATGAAACCCACCAACATGTTGGCTTCATCCCAACAAGCTCATGTAACCACTATACGGGCACATGGGTACCCTCACCCGATTGGGGAGCCAATTGCAGGCTCATCAACGTGATGGTTTTGCATGTATGCCTGCAGGATGGCGCTGCTGGAGGGCCACACGCACCCCGTGTGGTCAGCCTTCACGCCTTGCTGGCGGGAAACCTTCACTTTTCTGTCATGGTGGTGCCTTCATGCCTATCTGCATGCCTGCAGGGTGGCGCTGCTGGAATTGGCTTTATCTGGAGTTGGCTTCATCACATGTTACATGGGTAACGTCACCTGTTTGAAGAGCCAATGACAGGCTCATCAAGTGATGGGTTTGCATATGCCTGCAGGATGGCGCTGCTGGAGGGCCACACGGGCCCCGTGTGGTCAGCAGCCTACAGCAGGGGCAGCGGCAGCATTCTGGCCACAGGCGGCGCAGACCGCACCCTGCGGCTATACAGCATGCCGCACTGCGACAACATACTGGATGCCATCAACCAGGAGCTTGCAGCAGCTGCTGCAGGCGACCCTGCTGCTGATGCTGCTGTGGCAGGTGGTGGTGCTGCTGGCGGCCGTGCTAGTGGGACAGGCGCTGCAGCAGCAGCAGCAGCAGCAGGGTCAGCAGCTGCAGCAGCATCAGGTCGTGCCCTTCCTGGAGGGGCTGCAGCTGCTGGTGCTGCTGGTGCAGGTGGTGTTGGTGCTGCTGCAGCTGGTGTGCATCATGGTGGTGGCGTGCCGCAGTACCAGCCGTACCAGCTGCTGCGCACGTTTACTACACAAGCTACGCCGGTGATCCACGTCAGCTTCAGTCCGCGCAACTTGCTGCTGGCTGGTGGGCCGTGGACGCTGCAGCCAGTGGGCAGGCAGCAGCGCCCAGGGCCTGGCAGATAGGGCAGGATGTGAATTGTGATGCACGGAAATCATCCAGTAGGTTCACCGACAAGGCCTTACACCATAAGGTTGCCCTCATTGTAGCAGTCAACTGGTGCAGTAGCAGTCAACTGGTGCACCAGCCACGTGGAGATCTTGATTTGTGCTTTTGGTGGACAGTTTCGTGTTTCAACTGACCTGCTCAGGCCACGCCTTCAGCCAAGGTGCTTTGCAACAACTCGTGTGCTGAGCTGCACATGTGCTCAGCCTGTTTTGACCTCCGTGTGACGACTTGTGGTTGGTTGGTTTGACACGCGGTGGCAGCAGGCAAACCTTCATTTATATGTACAGCTAGGTGTGGTGTTTGTCATAGTACGTGCTCTCTCGCTTTGTTCGCTGGCGGTGAGGCCTGCCGGCTTTGGTCATCGTTGCGCATGCCGGCGGTAAGCCCGGCCCGCCGGGCCAGAAGGCATTCACTAGATGTGTGACACGGCGTTGCAATGGGGCACTGTAAAGAAACCTGAACAGAGTTACATGGCCGCCTCCCCTGCCACCCCGCTGGACCTGCCCATCACTGCCGCCGAAGTTTCCGACTGCCTGCAGAGGCTGCGCACTGGCAAGGCCGGCAACCCGGCTGAGGAGGGCATTGTCAATGAGCTACTCGAGTATGGAGGCAGCACGGCCGCAGATATGTTACTGCAGTACTGCAATCTGATGTGGCAGCTTGAGCAGGTGCACCAGGTGCCAGGTACAGTTGTGAACATGCCCAAGAAGGGTGACCTGACAGACCCCACCAACTACCGTGGTATCACCCTGCTTAGCGTGCTTTACAAATTTTACACCAGCGTTCTCAACCAGCACCTCATCAAGTTTGCAGAAGGCAAGTCAGTGGCGGAGGGCACGACACAGCAACGGCAGCAGCAGCAACAGCAGGCGCAACAGCAGCAGCAGCAACAGCAGCAGCAGCAGCAGCAGCAGCAGGCACGTCAGCAGCAACAGCAGCAGCAGCAGCAGGCACGTCAGCAGCAACAGCAGCAGCAGCAGCAGCAGCGTGTAACTGCTGCTACAGCAGCAGGAACGCCGTTGCTGCACGAGAGCCAGAACGGCTTTCGTCCCAAGCGCAGCTGTGCTGACCACCAGAGTGTGCTCTGTGAGGTGTTGGGTGGGAGGAAAGCTGAGGGGAAGGATTCTTATGTGCTGTTTGTTGACACCTATAAGGCTTTCCCAACAGTGTGGCTTGATGGGCTCTTTCAAAAGCTGTGGGACAAGGGTGTGCGTGGAAGATGTTCCGTGTACTCTACAACTTGTATCAGGGTGCACGCCGTGTGGTGTCTCACGAAGGTCATGTCACTGAGAGCTTCACATGTGACCTTGGTTTGCATGAGGGCGATGTTATTTCCCCACACTGTACCTGTACTTCATTGATGATCTGCTGCATGAGGTGCATGCAAAGCACCCTGGCATCACCCTTATGGGCCCTTGTGACGAACCTGCTGGTCAGGTTGTGGCAGCCATGCCGGCTGATGACTTTGTTGCTGTGTGCGGATCTCTGGCTGAGGTTCAGGCTGTGGCTGCAACAGTTTATGAATACAGTTGTAAGTGGCGGTTCAAGCTGAATAGCTTGAAGTCTGCTGTCATGCATGTCTCACCAGCTAGACAGCCCAGCCAGTTGGCCGACTCTGGCATCATTTGGAATGGTGTGCCTGTGCCTGTTGTATCAGAGTACTGCTACCTTGGCCTGTGGTTCAACAATGCCTGCAACTGGAATACGCACTTTGGGAAGATGTTGGCAAAAGTGCATCGTGTGAAGGGTGGGCTCATGCCAGTTTGGAAGAGCCGGCTCATCAGCGTGGAAGTAAAGCGTATCATTCTGCTTACATGCGTTCGCCCGATTGTTAAATATGGCAGTGAGGTCTGGTTTCCGTCAACTGCAAGGCAACTGCAACAGATTGACAAAGTGCAGACTGACATCATCAAGTGCTCAATGCGTTGTGGCAAGGAGCGCCCTTGCGCTTCACTTGTTCTGGCTGAATGGGGTGTGAAGCCATTGCACATGTGGCTTCATCAGAGGGCGATGGAGTATTACTTTAGGGTCCAGCATATGCAGAATTCGCGTTTGCCACGTCAGGTTTTCTCAGCTGAGTGG